>QANZ01041496.1:0-48926 GCA_003254925.1 Chamaecrista fasciculata | reverse complement strand
TAAACTATATTGCCTCACTCTCCCCACATAAAGGAGAGTGCGATGGGGATAATCTCCACTACTTTAGTCAACACATCCTTGATGTAAGACATATCAACTACGCACATCCTGCCTTAAAGAGAAGGTCAAAGAGGATAAGTATAAGTTGAATCCGTCCATGGGACAGTAAACATAAGTACATACATCCTGCCTCTATGCACATGCACATGGGCTTAGAGCTTCTCCATATACATGTGCAGGGGGCCTAATGTTCCTACATGGCTCCTATTTTTATAATTAATTAATTATTAAGGAAATTAATTAATTGAGTACCTTCATAGCAAGAGCTTGATGCCTCTTACGCATAGCCTCCAAGGCTACGCCTCCAAGACTACGCTTCCAAGACTACGCTTCCAAGGCTTCGCCTACAAGGCTTCGCCTACAAGGCTTCGCCTCCAAGGCTACGCCTACAAGGCTTCCCCTCCAAGGCTTCGCCTACAACGCTTCGCCTACAACGCTTCGCCTCCAAGGCTCCGCCCACAAGGCTTCCCCTCCAAGGCTTCGCCTCCAAGGCTTCGCCTCCAAGACTACGCCTCCAAGACTACGCCTCCAAGGCTTCGCCTACAAGGCTTCACATCCAAGGTTTCGCCTCCATGGCTTTGCTTACAAAGCTTCGCCTACAGGGCTCCGCCTACAAGGCTTCGCTTACAAAGCTTCGCCTGCAAGGCTCCGCCTCCAAGGTGTCTAAGAGATGTCTAAGTGCATAAGAGCAAGACACCTTATGTAAGCTTGACATAGGCCACGTGCCACCCGCAACATCCTTACTTAGACAAGGTAGGGAATGTTGTGAAGGTAGGGAGACGCATCCTCCCTCCCTCTCCGGGAACAATCCTAGGATGTGGCTTGGTAGGATTGAAGTAAAGGCTTCTTCGTGCTTGACCACGATCGCTTTGAGTAAGCAAGGTAAGAACTTAGTCTTTAGTAAATGAAGTGATGTTCTTTTGAGCCCAGACCCTCTCTCGCCTTACTTGCCAAGATGCCCACGTCACCTTCCTGCATCAACTCCTTTGAGTTGACGGTTACCTTATGTCCACGTCACCTTCTCCCATCAGGCCCATGAACTGACGGTTAATTCCCTCTCATCTTCCCACTTTCCCGCATCTTACGCTCCACCCTCTCCATTCGCCCACTTTCCGTATTTTACGGAACCGTATTCTCCATGCTCTCCATGCTGCTTCACGTTCATCCTTCAGCATAACCGTCATCGCTAGTCGCCTCTATAAATAGCCCCCTCACCCTTCAGAGAAAAGGGGTTGAACTTTTCTGAGTCTGAAACACGAGAGATTTCCATTTGAGCTCTTACGAACATACTCTCATTTACTTTTGCACTAAGTTCTCTTGTCTTGCCGGTGCTTGTTCTTGGCGCTTTACTTCTTCCTTGACGAGAACTTCCCAAGAATTATTCTAATATCTTGTTTACTTGTTGTCATTTACTTTGGTAATAGTTTATTGCTGTTTATCTGTTGTTTTCTGTGATTTATCTATTGTTGCTCTGGACCTCCGAGTACGAACCCCCTGTTTATCTGCCTAGTATATATATATATATATATATATATAAAGACTTTTTAATAGATTAAAGAAAAAATTAACTCCGTTGACCAATAAATTTCTTTTGTTTGTTACCAAGCAACCATAATAGTAGAACTTATAATTCATAAAGTGTGTGAAAATAAAAGTCACATTTTTTTGTACCAAAAAAGAAAGTCACATACAAAACTATAAACGAAATCAAATTAAAAAAACAAAACAAGGCTAAGACAATCATTCATACTTAAGAGTCTCTTCCTATATGTGCAAATACTATAGACTTGCTTAATTGTAACATTAAAGTATGGGTCGGTTTGAGCTGTACTCTAAAAAAAAAAAATTGGATCAATTATATCCATAATATTTCATATTTGAGTCAATTGTACCATCACATTGAGGGTACAACACAAAAAAGAAAATATTAGAAGTATAATTGATACAAAAAAGAATCAATTAGGGATATAATTGACCTCAAAAAATTTTTGGAGTACAATTGAAACTAATCTCATATTTTGGGGTACAAATGACCCAAAAAAATTGTTAGGAGTACAACTAAAGCTGATTTCATAGTTTAAAGATATCAAGAATACTTTTGTCTTTATTTTATAAGTTATTTTTTTGGCCAACTAGTTTTTTCTAAGTTATTTTATAAGTTATTACTATCTCCTTATTTATACTATTCTTTTAGTAACAGATGAATTATTATGCTCTAAGTATCTAACTATTTTTTTGCAGTATATTATTATTTATCCAAATTATAAGATCTGTCTAAGTCTTATTACAAATATTAAAATACAATATCCTAATTTATATTATTTAAACTTAACAAATTAAGTGAACAAATAAAAATTGGTTGATTATGATTGATTTTTATTTGAAGTTATTGACTCTCAGTTAGACATCAATCAAATATCTATTTTTATATAATTTTAATGCAATAGGAGATTAAAACAATTTCAGATATTTCTGAAGGAACTACCTGTGGTTTGTTTTTTATATGCAGAAGACATGTTTAGGAATGCAAGGGATATATTTGACAGTGGAGTCCTAATATCTGAATTTGCAGGAGCAGAAGATGAACTTGGACTACACTCTACATTAGATGGAATGAAAGCTGTTGTTAGAGAAGGAGAGAATACTTAGTAACGACCAAATGACATAACAATAATTAAGAAATAATTCAGAATATAGAGCAAAGGGGTAAGTACAAAAGCAGTACATTTAACTGTATGTGCTGGGGAAAAATCCATGACAGTAGATGATGAGTGGTAAGCAGGAACTGAGGATGGATTAGGCGTGTACAGAGTCTGATCAGGACTGGAGTCTGTATTTGAATGACAAAACTTTCATCTTAATTTTCATGACCAGTATAAATAATATAAGCAAAGAAATCATAGATATTAGTACCTTTGTTTTGCCCTTGTCGCTTCTGAAGTTGGATCATCCGCCTTTTGTATCTTGCTTCTTTTTGGAGTAAGGAACTCATTGGTAATGTGTTATGATTTCTTTGGTCTTTTTGGTGTTCCATGACTCGAGGTAGTGAGGGCAAATAATGCCAATGACTACCTCATACACTAAAGACTTCATTATTACATGAGGACAACATTGAGAGACATAGTTTTGTGATGAGGAGTCAATAACTAATAAGACATCTATTCAACCTAAATTGATTCGTCCTACATAAATGGATTGGCTCTCCTATAGGCGAGAATATTATTTACATAACTATTGTAAAAGCCAGAGAATATAACTATAAAAATAATAGTACCAAAAGCGATAAGAAAGTAAATTGGATAAGTACGAAAAGCAATAAAAAAGTAAAGTGGGTCAGTAGATGGGAAACCTTTGCTAAATACCTTTGGTGGTGGTTCAGGTGCTGCAGAAGTTTATCTGAGAATGAGTGAAACAAATATGAGAATGAATGAAACAAAAGCAATGCCAAATCACTATGAAAGATTATAAAAACAAAGCAGATCATGAGCCATAAAAACTGAGAATCAATGAATCAAAATGCACAATTTATATAGTCAGAGGGGAAACCTAGCTCCATTTTGGTCCAAGACAGACTTTAAAACTAACAATGGCCAAGCTTCCCAATGTGTACATCAACAATGGCAACCCGATATTTATTGGCAGTAATATTATAAAACCAAAGAAATAAATATGAGAATTAATCAAACACAAGCAATCCCAAATCATAATGAAAGATTAGAAAATCAAAGAAAGCAGATTATGAGGCATAAATAAAAACTGAGTACCAATGAATCAAAATGCACAATTTATATAGTCAGAGGGGAAACCTAGTTCCACTTTGATTCATTTTTGGTCCAAAACATACTTTAAAACTATAATTACCAAAGAAACAAATATGAGAATGAATGAAACAAAAGCAATGCCAAATCATAATGAAAGATTATAAAAACAAAGAAAGCAGATCATGAGGCATAAAAACTGTGAATCAATGAATCAAAGTGCAAAATTTATATAGTCAGAGGGGAAACTATAATTAGGCAATAAAAAGCCATGCCACAATAATATTAATTCCTATAGTCAGACTTCGAAAACAACAATGCCTAGAGGGGAAACTATAGTCAGGCAATAAAAAGCCTTGCCACAATAACATTAATTTATATAGTCAGACTTTAAAAACAACAATGCCCAACCTGACCAATGTGTACCTCAGCAATATGAACCTCAACAAAGCCTTGCCACAATATGGACCTCAACAAAGCCTTGCCATGATGAAACCAACGAAATCAAACCCATAGCAGACACAAATATTATGAAACCAAAGAAAGCAGAACATGAGGCATAAATTCCTACAAACTTCGTTCTAAACTAATCTAACAGTAAAAAAAAATGTAGAAAAGTAAATGGGTATGAGGCAATAAAAATAGACTGAGAAGATGAGAGAACACAGACATAGGGTTCGGATGAACAGTAGCGGCAGAGTCTATGGAAAACAAACATTCAACAGTAACAAAAAATGCAGAAAAATAAATGGGTATCAGCCACTAAAAATAGGCGGCGAAAATGAGAGAACACAGAGATAGGGTTCTGATGAACAATGTACTCAGAGTCAATGTGGCACAGACATGCGATTGAACCCATTAAAAGAGCAGAGCATGGCGAGGAAAAATGAAATGAAGAAGGACCAATGTGGAGATTATGAACAGAAGAATGGCGAAAAAGAATATAAAATCGGAAGAAATTTGCGAAATAATCGATCGGAGTACGAAGTTCAAACCTGAGTGCGCGACAAATGAGGACAACGGACTGACGGAGATGCGGAGTAGAGAAACAGTGGCAATGGCGTAGTGAGTAACAGTGTGAGAAGTAAGAGACGAAGAGCAGGAGGAAAATGGCAAAGGTCAGATTTTTCTCTGTTGCGAAATGGTGAGGAAGAAGAATGAAAAAGCTGAGTTTGTCTTGTCAAGTAGAAAGTACGGTTGAAGAGGAAGATGGTGTGGGGAGATCAGGCGGAGGATCAAATTGGTTGGGGACTTGATAAATGGACACGTGGCGTGGCGGTAGATGTCATTTTGAAAGGGGGATAATTTTCAATTTGGCGCCGGATTAGAAATGCTGATTAAGTTTAAGGAAAAAAAAAGGGAAAACAATATATATGGGACAGGTGTCGCATGGAGGTTGATTGTGTGTAATAAACAGTAAAAAAACGTTGAATGAGGGACTCACACGTGGCAGAAATGGTCTTTGATTTATTGGAATATATAGATAGATAGACTACTCAATCTCTCATTTATCATAATTGTGAACTATTTAGTCCTTTATTTATCATAATTGTGAATTATTTAGTCTCTAATTTATCATAATCGTCAACTATCAAATGTTAAATGCTTACATGACATCGTTAATTCACACTTTGACACCCTAATCACCTAAACCAACCGAATCAGACCAACAAACACAATTAAACTGGCCTAAAATTGAGTTAGACCCAAATATTTGTATTACACGTGAAACTTCCATAAGACATAAATTATTGAATTATTCATAAATCTCAAAGTCTAGCGGTCCCAAATAGTTAAATATGTGACATTTAAAGTGTTACATGTACACTTATTGGCCATGTTATCAGTGTTGATAACGAAGATATACTACAGGGACTAATGAGTTGACATTTCTAATTTCTGAGGGACTAAATAGTTTATTTCAAAAATTCAGGGACCAAATAGTTAAAACTGTGAAAAAAGAAGAACCAAATAGTAGGTTTCCCTTAAATATAACAAACACACATACATACAGTCATACACATACAACCTTTACTTTTCTTTTCACTAAATTCAACACCATCAAGAAACAAGAAAACCCTTCTTCTCTTCCATCTCTAGGGTTTCTACACACTCTCTCTCAGGCTTGACCAGTAACTACAACCTAAAAGTTTTTTTTCTTCTTCTTCTTCATTCATTTTTCATTTATCTTCTTCTCTTCTTGCATGGGAGTCCCAGTTCCCTCACTCATTGTGATCGACCAAGTTTCAATTTCTGTAATTCTGAGAAGGATGCGCTGAAACTTATACTTTACTCTGCTCGCTCGCAACGAGGATCGCTGTTTGGCGCTGGAATTGGCCATCGGTTTTGCTGGTCTGCTGAGGTTCGTTGCTCTTCTTCTCTCTCTCTCTCTCTCTCTCTCTCTCTCTCTCTTTTTAATTTACCTTCACCTCGTTGCTTGTTCACTTTAGAATTTGCTAATTTGAAGCTTCCGCGGGCTTCTTGGAGAATATTCATTCCTAAAGGGTTTAGTATTTTCCGTTGATTATGCTAATGTCTTCTACCTCGGAGCTGAGACGTGAACTGGATTTTTCTTTGAATTGGGTGCTTAGCTGATTGGGGATAGGAGAAGAAAATGATTCTTTTGGTTTTGTTTATTTGCGCGGTTTTTGGCTTGTTGTGGTCGAAGTAGAGTGGAGTTTGGCCTACTTTGTCCCCATGATGTTTTCACAATAAGCTTTTGGGAATTTATCTTTATCTTTATCTTTTTTTTCTCTTTCTGTATGTGCGTGCTTCATTGGATTTCTATTTGAATGACGCAGGCCTGAAGGATTAGAATTACTGACTAACTAAGCTAATTGTGGACTATAAAAGATTCTTCTGTGACGAATGTTACTTGGTGCTTAATGATAGTTGCTATGGATTTGAATGCCTCCCCGGTTCCGGAGGAAGATGAGGACACTTTTGAGGGGCATGTGGAAGAGTTCACTACACGAGAAGAACGTGTAGAAAGTGCAGTTGATATAGCACGCCGGGTACCTTTTCTCACTTTATCACTATTCTTCCTTTTTTTTTTTTTTCAATTTTGATTTGTCATGGCTGTCTAAGAATGTCAAGATGCTTGGTGTCCTGGACTATTGTGATGGCAGTTTCTCAATTATTGGGCTGAAGTTATTTTTTGAAAAGGATTTTCATTGGGATCATAGATGAGAAGCATACAAAGAAATATATCTTTACCCACGAAGTTGGTATTCTTCTTTTTTAGTTTATTTTTTTTTTTATTTTTATTTTTGTCTAGTCGAAGTTCTGGGTGCAGTTGTTAACATTGTATCATACATCCCTTGGCCCGGAAGGAAATGAAAAAAATTATCATATAATTTGTTTTGATAGATTTTGGAAACTTGGAAGGAATTAACGTATATAACTTCAAAAGAATAATATATAAAACTACACCAATAACTATCATATGTTACAACAGAGTTAGTCTATGCCTCTATTCTAATATACAGCCTTCTCAGGAAGTTTCCTTATACATGTAAGCTCATTGGTATTTGCTGAAGACTTGAGAGAGCATACACTTAAGAAGTTTAGAATGATACTTTTTCTTTTTCATTTATTTTTTTAAACACAGTTGATTTGGATTATGGAAATTGCATTAAAACACTTCATTCAACTGTGTTCTGATATACAGGAAAATATTCATGGGCTGCAGCCATAAGTTTATATAAAATGTGTCAAGGAGGTTATAACTTTACAGCTATTGAACTACATTTAACACTGTTCAATGTTCTGAGTTTGTGAATGTTTATATTTATTTTGAACAGCAAAAGTGTTTCCCATCATCTCCTTGCACCTTGCCCCTCCCTACCCATGCACACCCACAGTTAATTGGCAGACAGAATTTGGTAGCTACTTTTGGAAAATAGAAGAAATATAAATAAACACTATCTGAATAATTAGATCTTGGCTATATAATTTTTTTAAACAAAATTTATTGGAATCCCCTACCAAGATTTCTTATATGCCATCTTCTTGTATTAAATGTCACGTGTTTTACTTATCCTTCGACCTCCATTAGTGTGCCATTTTTCTCTACCTGCACTTGTGTTTTCATTCATGCATAATTGTTGATTTTCTTTTCTTCTAATAGGAGCGTGAGGAAAGAAAAAGACGATTGAAAAGAGAACGTCCAGATGACAGACCTATGCATGTATCACAGTCACCTGGGTATGATCAGCTCTTTCAGGCGAAGACCCTTAAATCGTATGATACAAGTAGGCTTCCTCCAGGTAAGGATTTTTCCCCAAGTCTACCTATTATTACCATGCCAGTTGTAATTACTATTTACTAATACCATGTTGTTCTGATATAGTATATTTCTCATAGTGCAATAGTTCAGAGCAATTTAAGATAAATTTGTTTATGTTTAACTTTTATATGATTTTAATACTTGATGTAATTCTATATTACTAATTGTTAGGAGATCATATTCCTGATCAAGAAGTTATTTTTTCACCATTCTTGAAATCCCAAGTGGGTTATTTCGTCTAGTCATGGACTTCTAGCGGAATGTCATACCATATATTTAGTTGTACCAATTACTATTATGTGTTTGGGAATTTGGGCTGCTTGGTTCATATGCCTGGGGATATTGCCATTATGATAGAGACCCAAGTAACCTTGGGGAACCCTCCCTCAAAAGCTAGCTATTGAAGGGGGAGAACCAAGGCACTTAAGTACTCCACTGAGCATCCCATTCTACTTGATGTGGGACTTAGGCATCCCGTACTACTTAAGTCCTTATCATAGCACCTCCCTGGAAAGCTGACGTCCCGACTGTTACACTTTTCGACACTTCACTCTATGACACTTATAATGTAACAAGGAATGTGATATTGGACATTTTTGTGTACATGAGTCTTGTAATTATGGCTAAATTTACTTACATACAAAATCAATTCGACCATGCACATTATGGATCAACTAACATAAAAATTAGGTCAAAATCTCATTTTGGTCCCTGAATTATAGGGTAAATTTCATTTTGGATAAACCGAGAAGGAATATTTTTCATTCTCTCTCTATCAACTCACTTATTAGGACAAATATGGGAAAGAAATTGTCCAGGTTAGGTGTCCATTTGTACTAAGGATTAAATTTATATAAGATTGAAGATTCTTTATACCTTTGCTATAAGCTTCAGCAGTAAAAATAAAATGCTTGGCAAAAACTCTTTTAGCATACTAACAATGGCTGAGACAGAATATAAAAGGGAAATTTTAGGCGTGACCAATCATAGAAAGAAGAGAATGTTAGTAAAACTTATAATTGGAGAAATGACAAAGATTTAAGGAACTCCATTAGATTTTTCCTTGTACTGAATCCTAGTGTTTTGTATCAAAACTGTGTAGTTATTAAAGGAATATAAAATATTGATGCCTCTTTTTACAGTTTCATCCTTATCTAGAACTACCTTTTGAGGACTCCTAACATATGATGCATGATATTTACTTCTAACTTCTTTTTGAGGGGTGTGGGTGGGGAGTAAATATAAACTATTTACTGAAAGTTATATGCATTTTATCAGAAAAGTGAATATGTCATATTGAAGGGTTTCCAGATTTTTAAAATGCAGATGTGTAGCTACTTCATGCCTTGGTAGTATTGAAGATTAACAGAATATGTTTTATTAGACAGACTACAAATGGTTTTACATTTAAGTGAAAACATAACCTTCTATTTCCAATTTGTTCTTTGCATGCAGGGTGGTTGGATTGCCCTTCATTTGGTCAGGAAATATGTTGCATGATACCTTCTAAGGTTCCACTTGGTGAATCATTCAATGACTGCATTCCTCCTGGTAAAAGATACTCATTTAAACAAGTGATACATCAACAAAGAGTTTTAGGGAGAAAAGTAAGTAGGATTTATTTGACAAAAGTTGTATCATTTAGTTTGAGTAATGCTAGTCACACAACACTCATTCACACAAAATACCACTGGTTGTGCAGACCATAGCTCTAATATGTTGTCAGCCATCCAGTAGCAAACATAAGCATTTTTTTTGGGCGTGTCTATTTCGTAAGTAGCATCATTCTTTAGTGTCTGTTCTTTTACTTCTCTTCTTCCACACACATCTTCCGTCATAGGCTTTCCTTGGATTTTGCTTCTTTTGTAAGATTAGGAGTAACCAGATTTTTTAGCAATGAGAGGAAAGAAGGAAAAAATCATCTTTTGATGAAGTTTTTGACAGAATCAGTGTAATAGACTTTATCCTTGTAGTGAAGGCTTTTTTTTTTTACATCCTTTTGATTCTTTATTCTTTTGGTTTACAGCTTGGTTTAGTGATTGATTTGACAAACACTTCACGATATTATCCAGTGTCAGATCTAAAGAAAGAGGGAATCAAGCATGTAAAGGTTTGTAGCTGGCAAATTCTGTTTGCCAACTCAAAGTTTTGTAATTTTGACTGTCAACTCCTATTTCTTTTCCCGGTTTACTAATCGATTTTGTGGTTTAGATACAATGCAAGGGGCGTGATTCTGTACCTGATAATTTTTCTGTGAATCAATTCGTCCATGAGGTTTGTTTCTTCCTTAACCATATTCTTTTAGCCTTCATGATTTGAAGGATTTGGCATTTGTTTCCCTTTCTATTGTACTCAATCCTTTCTTTTTCTTCCCATGAAAATGCATAGCTATTACCTTGGTAACATGCTTAAGAAGTGGAGGTTTCTTGTACTTTCGGAAGTTTTCTGCATGGTGTTCTAAGTTCCTATTTTCATATCCAGTTTTCCCTATATTAATTAATACAAGCTAGATGGAAACTACAGTTGATTTTCTAGTCAATATAGGTGTACAGCAAAATTAATTGATATGCTATTAGGATTTCCCTTTTATTTTTTCCAGTACCAATATAATTTTTGTCAATCGTTTTGTTATCTTTTTATGAAACAATTACCTATTTATTAATCACCTTGTTGTATATTTTTGTGAACCCATGTATGTGCTCTTTACCACTGTCGGTTTGAGAGTGAAATTTTAAAAGAAAAGTACTTAGTCAGAACTCTAAGTGCTTCATTCATTTAAAGAATTCCCTACTGACTTTTTTTCTCACTTGTGAAAACAAAAAATTTTTACAAGTCCTTAACCGCATCACTATTACATTCCAGGTGTCACAATTTCTATTACGTCAGAAACACTCTAAGAAATATATACTTGTCCATTGTACACATGGGCATAATCGTACAGGATACATGATCATCCATTATCTCATGCGTGCAATGTCAATGTCTGTTACTCAGGTTAGTTTTGGAGTTACCTTGTGATCATTTTCTCTCTCTAAGATGTTACCTGAAGGTGTCCACTAATTTATTGGTTGGTATCACTCTGCAGGCAATAAAAATATTTTCTGAAGCACGACCTCCTGGAATCTACAAGCCTGATTACATTGATGCATTATATAAATTTTACCATGAAAAAAGGCCTGAAATGGTCGTTTGTCCTCCTACTCCAGATTGGAAGAGATCTTCTGAATTTGATCTTAATGGTGAAGCAATGCCAGATGGTGATGATGATGATGATGATGAAGTTCCAGGCCCAACATTGGATGTATGGATTATATACACAGCAAAATTTTGATATTTGTCTGCTTTTATAATCATCTGTTATGTGAATGGTTTGTTGAAATTAAGATGAGGGAGTAACTGGAATGGGGCCTAGAAATTATGTTTTTTCTTAAAAAGTAGTTCCTTTCCAACTTTGATGACACATAATGTTCTTTGTAGGATTATAAATGGGGTGGTGGAAAATGATAACACATTTGACTGTGTTAGAACCCCAGAATAGAGTTAGAGGGAAAGGGACTCAAGGAGGAGAATCTCCATACTTGAGAAGGAGAGAAAGAGAGAGAATCAGATAGAGAGAGAGACAGTTTCTGAATATTTCATATATCATTCCCATCCATCATCAACTTACAATATATATAAATAGACTTCCTAAAAGTTACCCTCTAATAACTGCCACACATACACACAATAACTGCCATACTTAAAAGTAACATAATAATAATACTTCAGAACTTACAAACATAATAAATTATTCCTAATAATAAAATATAAAATACTAGTATCCTAACAGACTGCTATATAAGTCTTAAAACATTGATAATTTCTAGTTCTACTCTCTCACTTATACCCAGCATATCTTAGTTATTTCTTGGGTAAACTTATTAAGGGGTGAACTGGAAATCTGTTGAAGCTGTGGCCACAAAGCTAATTATGCTCATTGTTATTGAGTTTAATAGTCATACAATAGATGCATAATGGTAATTCTGATATGAAGAAGTAATTGTGAAGTCAACCATGTGAGGTTTTATAAATATTGAAATCTTTCCTATGCTTTCAGGAGAACCATGACCATGAGACTGATGCAATAATGACAAATGATGATGTCTTGGGAGATGAGATACCTAGTGATCAGCAAGATTCATTCCGACAGTTCTGTTATCAGTCACTCAAATTGGGTGCAGGGGTAAGCCTTTTAAATGTTTTCTGTGTCATATTGCTGGTGTAATGGTCTTATGGTCCATTGTTTTTTGTGATGTGTGTTCATGGAAAGCTCACCATATCTTTCCAAACTGTTTGTCTTGATATATGCCTACATGGGCAACCTTTGTTCCTTTTTTTTCTTGAAAGTTTTGGTTTTCCTTTTGTTAGAAAATGTTATTCAGGGTGCTGTTGTCACTATCGATTACCTTAGTGGACCTTTGATATATGCACATATTTATTATAAACATTCATGCCAAGCATGGCGATGATTTATACAACTTGCATTTTGCTGAGGATTTGTGAATTGCTGATTTTAGAGTGTGGTCAGTTGGGCAGTTTTGGTCAGTAGGGCAGTTTTCATATGAATAACTTCGTTTGATTTTAGAGTCTCAAACGTCCATTATAAGTTTCAAGATGCCTTTGTAAATTTTCATTCTTCATGGAGGGATGAGAATTATGAGATGGGCATGTATGAATTTTGCATGTTCATGAGATTGATCACATACCATATTCTTATTAAAGTCAATATCTTCTAATTGGTAACATTGAGTTAGTTTGCCAGTGTGTGTGTTTATTTTTCTCCTTTTATTTGTTTATTTATTTTTATGATTATCCTTTTCATTTACCAAAGTGGTTATAGCCATTTTACTAATTCTTATCATGCAGGCTAGAGGACATACACAATTTCCAGGGTCACATCCTGTTTCTCTGGACAGGTTCAACTTGTCTAAATTACTCACATTTTTTCTTTTGTTATACTTTATCAAACATTAAGATAGGCTATCATTCCCTAGCTACAGAGTTTTGTTGTAGACATTGTTCCTTAATGATTCAGGCCTTCTTATAATGCAGGGAAAATTTGCAGTTATTAAGGCAGCGTTATTATTATGCAACATGGAAAGCTGATGGAACACGATATATGATGCTGATAACTATGGATGGATGTTACTTAATTGATAGAAGTTTCAATTTTCGGAGGGTCCAAATGAGGTTTCCGTGCAGAGGCACAAATGATGTTAGTGTGCAACTTTATCTGGGAAGATAATGGTTATTAGAACTGTTTTAACTTATTGATGCACAAGCTGACATTTTTTTTTTTCTTTTTCCCCTTCGGAATCCTAGGGTTTGGCTGAAAAGACTCACCACTTCACATTACTTGATGGGGAGATGGTTATTGATACATTGCCAGATTCACAGAAGCAGGAAAGGAGATACCTTATATATGATCTGATTGCAGTTAATCAAGTATCAGTAATAGAGGTTCGGTTTAGTAATTGCAAATAATGCTGGACGTTCTTGTTTTGATTATGACTAGTATTGGTTTAGTCTTCAGGAAGAGGAACTTCATTTTTGGTTGCCTTTACCTTAAACAATTGATGCACTGCTCAAAGATTCTAAAATTGCAGTTTTAACTCCTAATTTCAAGATCTTGCAATTTTTTTTTTGGCCAAATTTCAAGATCTTGCAGTTGAAATGTTGAATATGTGATTTTTTTCCATTGTCAATTTTGGAGCTGGCAGATGAATTCTTATTAATATACCACTAGATTGTCTTTCTCCCTTCTTGTTGACACAGACACAAGAATTCTGTTGTGTTGCTAATGGGGACTTGGGTAGTATGGGATATCCTAGTCTTACTCTTACATCTAAAGCAATTAAGTAGCTTGGTTCATGTCCCTCAATAGCTAAGCTTTTGAGGGTGGATTCCCCAGGTCACTTGGGAGTTGGGACTCATTAGTTGCAATGTGGTTTTAGTGCAGCAATTGCTTCTCTAACAGCTTCAAGATCAATATACTTTATGTCATTCCCCCTCCCCCTTCTGTTTTAGTTGGCTATCTTTGATCTTTTGTTTTCCTGTTTTTGGGTGGGGGTTAAGGGATGAAGTGATCTGCACTTACGATACCCCGGAAAAAAAAGAAGTAAATATACGTCATTTTTATATATTTCTTCCTATATCTGACACTTCCTTTCTTCCCTATGGCCCCCCTGATAACAAACTTTAAAACTCTAGGCTTCATCTTTCTTTACAATTAGTGTTGGGAGAAGTTTATGGAGCTCTGTTACTTTAAAGATGAATTTGTAATGAGGAATTGGTAACAGCCAGACAGATCTCAGAAAACAGTAATAGAGAGAAAGAGGGAAAGGTATTCTCCAGAATCTTGGAATAATTTCTGATAATGGTCCTTAGAGGGCACTAGGCTCACATTCATACTTTGAGATCTCATGGCCTACTGCGTCTAATCTGTGAAATATAAATAGTGGTTTATAATTTATATCATCCTAAAGACTAGGAAAACTTGAGTGACAACTGAATAACAAACTGAACATTACAACATAATTAACCTAAGAACTAGGAAGCATGATAAACGGCCTCTAACAGAATATAATAGATAATTAAATAATTAAATACTAAATAACAGAGTAGCTACAATCCAGAGAAAATAATGGGAAACGGAGAAGTGGATTTAGAGAAAAAAACACTTGCACGAGGGCAAGGCAGTTGTCCTGGCAGCTGTGATGAGCCAATGACATGGCCTCCTGGATTACGCCTGTAGTGGCTTATCTGGAATACTATCTCTGAGTCTCTGAGATTTGTTTGCTAGGCTTCTCTGGTTTTTTTTGGTTTTATTACCTGTAAGTGGTCTTGAAGTCCTTAACATGTATGAGTTGTGGTAAAAGAAGAAGCTGGTATCTTTGTCATTAATCTCCTTGGTTCCATTGTCAAGCTTCATTAAAGGAGATTAATGTTGAAATGGGGCTGTGGTGAGAAATTGAGTCATGTTCTAATATATGTTGGTGGTGTGCTATTAAATGGGTAACTTTGATTATCAGGTTAATCATGATTGCTGTATGTCTGGATAGCTTTTCTTCCCTGTCATTGGATTTTCTATTATCTGTTTCATTAATTTATTTATTCTTTGATATAAAGTTTTCCTAACAGTGATTGATTAGTTCAATCTTGGTGCAGCGACCTTTTTATGAAAGGTGGAAGATGATTGAGAAGGAAGTGATTGAACCTAGGAATCATGAGCGGCATAATTTATACCAGAGCAGAAACCCTTGCTATAGATATGACATGGAACCATTCAGGGTATGCCTTCTTTAGTCTTAGATCGAGCATGGTTTAAGCTTCATGCCATTTTCTTTCTCCTGATGGCTTGGTTATCAGGTGAGGAGAAAAGACTTTTGGTTGCTCTCTACAGTCAGAAAGCTCTTAAAAGAGTTCATCCGGAGACTCTCCCATGATGCTGATGGCCTCATATTTCAGGTTGATCTCTGTCAGATGAAAATCCGTGGGGTACTCTTATATTGTTTGTACAAGCAATTGATGAGATTGCGTTCATACATGGGCCTCACCTGTATGAATTCATTAATTCAATCTTATTCATTGCCTGTACTATCAAGTGTACAAGAATTGCTGCTGTCAGATTCCTGACATTGAATAACTTTTTTTCCAAATTAATGCTTAGGAATTGACTTTTTAATCACTGTGTGGTATTTTCGACCAAAAATATAAATTGTGCAAGGTATCTAGCCTTTTAGGATCCTTAGTTTCGGTTCAATTGACTGTCTCTGTCTCTCACATTGGGGTCTACCTACTACTACAACATATACCAAATAAGTGAACATCATGACTTGCATTGTGAACCTGAACTGTTTTATTTTTCTTTTACTTCTTTTATTGGACTGAATGGAAGTTGTTACTAACAATATTAATTTTCAGGGTTGGGATGATCCTTATGTTCCACGCACTCATGAAGGTCTCTTAAAGTGGAAATATGCTGAATTGAATTCTGTTGATTTTCTCTTGGAGGTTGCATCATCAACTTATTCTTTATGATGTTGGGATGTTGCTTTTACTGTTGTGCATTTTCCTTATCATTGGCGGCAACCAGTTAACAGCATTTAATTTCTGGCTGCATTTGTGGACAGATTGATGATGATTGTCAGAGACTTTTTCTCTATGAACGAGGAAAGAAGAAACTCATGGAAGGGCATAAAGTAGCATTGAGAGGTCAGGCATATGTTTATTTTCTTATATATGTCCAACTTCTGTTCTGATGATATGGTCTGCGCTCTGCAGTCATGCTGTTGTAGAATTGAATATCTAGTAGCTTGAATGCATCTGCTGTAAGAAAATACTGTTACAACTAAAAAGAAAATGGTAAAAGTGGCCTTATTTTTTCAGTGTGGGTCATGTTGTCACATGCGAATATGGTGTCTAGATTGTCTGTTCTACTCTAGGAGAAAGATACAGTGGCTATCAATCTTCTGGAACAATACCTTAATAAATACTATACATTGCGTGATTTTGTCATGTATATGATGTTGTCAATTCTGCTTCCAGGCCATGACTGATTTCTACTTTCATTTGACTTCATTGCGATTGCTTATTTAAACATCTGCAGATGGTTTAGATCCCTCGCTTTATTCTGGAAAGATCATAGAATGTTCTTGGGATTCTAACAAACAGGAATGGATATTCCACCGAGTGAGAACAGATAAATCGACTCCAAATGAGTTCAATACTTTTAGGAAGGTCCCACCCCAGATCCTTGGCTTTTTTATTTTCCCCTATTTTCTCTCTATCTCAGAATTTGTTTGGCTAGTATCTCTGTATTAACTTCATCTACTTGTTTAACTTATTTATTGCAGGTGATGCGAAGTATACAAGATAATATCACAGAGGATGATTTGTTGAATGAGATAGATGAGATTATTCGCCTTCCCATGTATGCTGACCGAATAAGAATTGATAGTAAGGCACACCATCATACTCACGCTGCACGGAGAAAGTGATTTGGTTGTTAATTTGCAGAACTCATTCTGCAACTTCATCACTAGTGGGAAATTGATACGTCAGGTGAAAATAAAATCAAGTCCATCCACTAAGATCTATTTGCTATTGGACCAGGATTTGGTCATATTATATGGAGTAAACTGACATTCTAGTTCCTAGATTATACGAGTGCTGTCATTTTAGTCCTGAATTTTCGAGATATTGGGTTTAGTTTTTGAAAATTTATGACTTCTTACATGTTAGTCCCTTCATGAACACTTTAACACAAGTCATGAGTTTTCAGAGACAAAATCTAACATTTAAAAAATTCAAGGACTAAAATAACAACGCTAACATGATCCAAGGGCTAAATTGGCAGTTTACTCATTAGATATGTGTATAGCCATTTTCCATAGGTAACTCATGTTATTGTCTATGTAATTAGCTAGGCCTTGCTAGTTTAGGTTGCTGTAGAGGAATTGTATGGTTTAGTTGGGAGCGTTCAAAATGGTCTGAATCCATTCCCTTTAGTTGTCCAGATCCATAGAGTTAGGTTTAGGATTAGTGTAAATGATTTGATTAATTTTCTTATATGTAGTGGTTACAAGTTGCTCAAAGGGTAGCAGTTTATTAGAGTCATGTTACATTACATTGTCCATGATTTTCCCTGTATTGTGAATATTAGTTTAGACTTTAGAAGTAATCACCATTGTCCATGTGGCCATTGTAGCCAGGCAAGCCCTATCACGATGAGTATCCAGTCTTCCGTCATTACTACTAATTTTTTCGTTTATATTACTAATTATTTATAATGTTGTATGTAGATTGTCAATATCTTAAATTCATGTTATATCATATAATTTTTGGTGTCAATATTATATAATATAAAATATAATATATAAATTAAATTAGGTATGAGAGGTTAAATATTTTCTCAAGTTTTAAGATGTGATTTAAATTTTGTATTATTAAAATTGGAAAGTAATATTAATGTACTAAGGTGTATTTGACTCCCATTTTTCTCTCATTTATCTCATAGTATTATTTACCGTTTGTTTTACTTTTATTTCCTCCTCCTTTATTTTTATTTTTGACATTTATCTCTCATTTATACTCTCAAACTACAAATATATTCCTACTTAACTATCTATAATTATTTATATTCAAACACAAATATAAAGAAATTATTTGGAAAAATAGTAATTTTCTTTTTTTTTTTTGAACCAAGCAAAATAGTAACTTTCAATACAAGTATACTTATAATTTTCTCTCTTCATTCATCATTTCTTACTATACTATTTTCTTTTTCTTTTTTTCTTAACCTCTCTCTCTCACACACATATATATTATAATTATAATGTATATAATATTATAATAGTATATTATATGTATATATTAATATATATATATACACTCCACAGTCAAATTTGTGTGTTGATATATAAAATATAAAATGATATAATAATATATTTTATTTTACAAAAATATTATATTATATTATACAGTATATATATAATTTATATTAATTTACTTAAAAAAATTTATATTAATTTACTTAAAAAATTATTTTAGTCCTTAAAATTATACCAACTCAATAAGTCAATACATGAGTTATCAAAATATATAATTTTTTTTATATATTTTTCCTCTATTTTTTAAATTATATTAATAATATTTTTTAGCATCAAAATTTAAAATAAAATAATTCAGTCCATGTTATTTATATTTTGGTCTATAAGATAAAATATATAGTTCAAATCCTAAAAATATACATTTTGGGCCCTCATGGTGTATATATATGACATTTTTTGTAGTGTAAAAATTTATAAACATGTTTCGAAAATAGTTATGGGAAAAAATTTATAATTCGTTCTCCAAAAATTTACGATTTAGTTCCTCCTCTCGTGTATATGAGTAATTTTTGTGGCATAAAAGTATAAAAACAAAATTCAAGAAAAAATTTCTAAAACTTTAAAGTTTGGTACTTCCTCTATTATATGCATAGATAATAACTTTTTTGTAATGTACAATATTCAAAACTAGTAAATAGAAAAAATATACATGTTGGTCCCTCCTCCTGTCCTTTGGTATATATATGGGTAATATTTTTTAGAGTAATGCTAACAAGTACCCTTAGGGTACTTGTTAAGAAACATTAATTATACTTTAAAAATATAATTTTGACATTGAAAATATAAATATACTTTAGATTTTTAAATAAGTAATAACTCTTTATCCCTTCTAATTTTTAAGACTAATATATTTTTATTTATATTTTATTAATTATTACAATTAAAAAAAATTGCGGTCCATTTAACTTTTTGTTTCCTGATTATTAGTCATTCTCTCATATTATAGTTTCAGCGACAAATCATGCTTATGAAGAGTATTTTAATTTTGTGATCTAATACTTATGGTGATAATAATAAATGTAGTAGCATGAAACAAATGTTAACATCACTAGGTCGTTTAAGCAAGTGTTGGGAGTTTGATCCTCGCATTGTGTATGCAGCAATCAATTGGTCAGCGGCAAACCCTTAAATGGAATTCAGATCCGCGGAGGATTAGTCTTTAGCTCATAGGAGATACCTTGGGCAATCAAAAAAAATTTAGGTAAAACACTTTTTCGTGCCCTTAATGTTTGCGGTGATTTTTAGTTATGCCCCTAACGTTTCATTTGTGTCAGTTGTGCCCCCAATGTGAAACGTTAATTTCAATTATGCCCCCAATTTTAATCATCCACAAAAAAAAACACCATTTTTGCACGATTTGAGCTCGGTTTTGATCAGATTTCATATGGGTACTCATTTTCGACTCCTGAGGATCATTTTGCACATGGAAATTTTGAGAAAAATGCTTCGTTTTGCTGCATTTCGTTTTGGTACTTTTTGAGGTTCATCGGGTCCGATTTTCTTCGGATTTGGGGCTATTTTAAACTTAATCTTTGAAATTGATCCAAGGAATCAAGTTTGTAATGTCCGAAAATTAATACCCATATGAAATCTGATCAAAATCGAGCTCAAATCGTGCAAAAATGGTGTTTGTTTTTGTGGATGATTGAAATTGGGGGCATAATTGAAACTAACGTTTCACATTGGGGGCACAACTGACACAAATAAAACGTTAGGGGCATAACTTAAAATCACCGCAAACGTTAGGAGCACGAAATGGTGTTTTGCCAAAAATTTATGGAGGCCTCAGAGTAGTATCACTCACAAATTTTAATTCAAAGAATATAAACTAAAAAACAAACTTGAATTCTACGTAAAAGTATGACGAGATTGTAGAAATTAGAAAACAAAAATTAACACTACTAAATTTATTTTATTACAATAGATGGACTAATCACGACAAAAAAAGTTGAATGGACGTAATTTATTTTTCTAATTGTAAGAATTAATAAAATATAGATAAGGGTATATTAGTCTTAAAAATTGAAAAGGACAAAGAGTTATTACTTATTTAAAAATCTGAAGTATATTTATATTTTCAAAGTAAAAATTACATTTTCAAAATGTGATTAATGTTCCTTAATAAGTACTCTAAGGACATTTGTTAGCGTTATCCTATTTTTTATAGTACAACAACTGAGGAGAAAAATTCAGAAAAGTATATAAAAAATTAAAAATAAAATTAAGAGACAGTAAAGAGGAAAAATATTTAATCTAATCTCCAAGAATTTACAATTTAGTGCCCAAAAATTTTTGGTCCCTCCTTCACACCTCCAACCTCCTTTATTAGGGGTGTTCATTGGGTTGGGCCAACCCGCCAAAACCAACCCAACCCACTAGTTTGGGTTGGTTTAGGTTGGGCTGGCGGGTTGGTTTGAGTTCAAGAAGTTGAGTCCGTTGTGGTTTGGGTTGGGCTGCGGGTTTTAAGATTTTGAGCCCGCTCAACCCAACCCGCCGGCCCGCAAAAATTCTAAATAAAAAATAAAATTAATTTTTTATTTAGTTAAAATTATATTTTAATACCACAAATAATGTTATTTTTACAATTTGGTAAATTAATAAATTTTTATTCTCAATTTAGTCCATAAAAAACAAATTGTGAAGGACCAAATTAAAGAAAAAAAATTTAAGAGGGACCAAATTTTTTATAAAATAAATATATAAAAAATAAAAAAATAGTATGGGCCAACCCGCCAACCCAACCCAAACCAACTCGCCACTGTTTGGTTTGGGTTGGTTTGGGTTGACTCAATTATTTTCTTTAGCCCAATCCAACCCAACCCGCCAAATAAATTAGTGAGCCCGAACCAACCCACCCTAAACCTAACCCAACCCAGCCCGCCAACACCCCTATCCTTTATCATACAGTTAGTCCAACCTCCGTTTATAAATTCTCCTTTAACACAAATTTCGTGACAAATCATTTATCGTACTATTTTACTAAAGTCTAAACAAACACCAAAATAACATTCTATTATCCTCTTTTATGTTTACCATTTTTACCCCTATATAACTTTAAAGGGAAAAATGTAACTAGACCCCTTAAACTTTGGGTCATTTGGAAGTAGGCCCTTGAACTATCAATTTTGAAAATCAAATCCTTAAACTTTGAAGGTTTAACAATTAGATCCTTCCATCCATTTTTTCACTAACGATGTTAATATAATTAGGATAAATTACACCTTGGTACCCTGTGATTTGGCCATATTCCACTTTGGTGCCCTGCTGTTTAAAAAGTGACATTATGGTACCCTGTGGTATTCTTCGTTAACACTTTGGTACCTTGAGCTTTAATTCCGTTAAAAAGTTAACAGAAATTGGAATTTTTTGAGCTATTTTGTAATTTTAACCATAATAACTTTTGAAAAAATTATATATTGACCCCAATATTTTTAGAAAATTACAAATAGATCCCTGGATACATATTATCTAGGGACTAAAATGAAAAATATAAAAACTTTTTGGGGTCAAAACAAAATATTTGAAAAATATAGGATATAAGATAGAAATTACAAAACAGTCCCATTTCTGGAAAAAGTTTGCAATCTAGTCCTATTAAGATCTAATTTTATGTTTTAAGGACTATTTTGAACATATTTAAATATTTATGGGTGTTTTAGTAATTTCAATCTCTTTTTCTAGCATTAAAATTGCCTTTTATCTCTCAAAGATGGTTAAAATTACGAAATAGCCCCAAAAATGCCAATTTCCGTTAATTTTCTAATGGAATTAAAGCTCAGGGTTCCAAAGTGTTAACAAAAATATCACAAGGTACTAGAATGTCACTTTTTAAATCATAGGGTACCAAAGTGTAATTTATCCTAATAATAATTAACATCGTTACTGAAAAAATGGATGAAAGGATCTAATTCCAAAATCTTCAAAGATTAAGGATTTGATTTTCAAAATTGATAGTTTAAGGGCCTACTTCCAAATGACTCAAAGTTTAAGGGGTCTTGTTGCATTTTTTCCAACTTTAAAATACCAATACAATTATTTCAACCTATGTTGCACGGATATTTCAAAAATGGCATCATACCCGTACCGAATACGTACATGTACTCGTATTCTATGAATACTCTTGGATACTTTTAAAATATTATAAAATATAAATTTTTTTTTATAAAATATCACTATATTTTTATCTTATTTTATTTTTTTATATTAAAAATTTATTCTTTTCAAATTAATAAACAAAACATTCAGATTTTTATAAGAAAAAGCATATAAATTTATATTTTATAATTTTTTTTAAATAAATATTGCCGTACCCGTATCCTATAATTTTCAAAATTAACGTATCCCATATCCGTATCCGTACCCGTGCAAGTACCCGTACCCATTCTAATGCAACCTAGATTTCAACTAACCACAATCATTACATACCCTTTAAAACAATTTCACATCATAATTTTACATTTATCTCTCATTTTACCAAACACTATTTACTTAAAAAACTCATTTATCATACAACTCATTTATCTCTCATTTACAAAATAACCCCTCATTTAACTCCTCCTTTACACAATATTTAATCCAAATGCACCCTAAATCACTAATTTATCGATGGAACTCCAATTTGAAATACTTACGAAAGAAGGGTCAAGAAAGGAGATGGACGGTTCAAAGTGGCAGAAATGGATACTAATGGGTTAGTGAGGCAGGGAGACAATAGATAGTAATGAAGTTGTGTCAAGAAATGTGGCTAATGAGGTGGCACAATCGTTTGTACGATTAGTTTGTGCATGGTTGCTGCTATGGGATATTTGGCGGTGGGTTTGTGGTGTGAAAAGTGACAAGGTATCAGTAGGGTTTTCTTGTAGAGAGAGCTAGCCTCTCGAAAGCTAGCTTAGGAGTGTTCTTTGGAGTGTTTTTTTACTGCTTTATTACTCTGTATTAGTACCCAGTGTACATACACAACAATAACATAGTGAGAAATAAAAGATAGAAAAAATCACGGTGCATTGGGTCGTCTTCTTTATCATAATGATTTGAAAAATACAATCACACAACTCAAAGACTAAAAATCAAATAAAAATAGATTCCCTTCTTTTCTTAATCTTTTTCTCTTAAAACATTATAGTAACTCTAAACATGCAGCCAATTGAGGTTATTTTTTATGGGGAGGGGGGGTGAGGTTTTTCGTTTTATTAGTCACACTTTTTATCCATGGAAGTGCCAATCCTTTAAATAAAAGATTAGATGATTTAGAAGATATAATTGAAGGATATGTATGGTTAAGTTCTATTTGTATACTTGGTGGAATCTAGCATGTCTTAACCAAACATTTTGTATGGGCTCCCCATGTAATTGTATGCCCCCCCCTCCCCCCCTAAATTTATATTATACATATAACTATATGAAGAATAACCATATATGGCCCCTACCAAAATGGTTGTGCATTGTCATCATATGTTAATGGTGTGGGTTCGAGACTTGGGCCAACCATATTTTCCAACATTGCATCTACCATTATCATATATCCTCTTTTTGGCCATTAAAATCTTCATTGTTTTTGTACTAAAAAAATAAACTTCATTGTTTAATTAAAATCAACAATTTATATTTTTTTCATCCAACTTATACATTTTATCTTATAATATTGATAATAATCATAATATATAGAGAAAAAATAGGCCAATATCTTATTTTGGTCCTTAATGATTACCTAAAGTTTCATTTTGATCCTTAATATTTTTTTTATTTCATTTTGGTCCTTAATTTTTCTTAAAAGTTTTATGATTGGTCTCTAATTATTGAATGCGAGCATATTTCTCTCGTCTCAAACCCAAGTTCCTAAAAAAATATTAGGGATCAAAACAAAATTTTGGATAAACATTCAAGATTAAAATAAGATTTTGGCCAAAAAAAAATTCGGCCCCCCTAACCAAAATTCCTGGCTCCGCCCCTGGTTGGGAGAAGTTTACTTGCCTTTTTTGGTCCAATTGTTTTTTATTTCTGTTTTCTTGATTTATCCACTGGGTCAATTTTTTTGGTTCTTTGTGCCTAGTTTTGGTGTAGCATTTATATTTCGATTCATCCTCTATTTTCAAGGGTTTCATAATTGGACATTGAACCCATTTCATATGATGGGAGTTGCTAGTGTATTGGGCGTTGCTCTACTATGTGCTATTCATGATTCTACCGTACGCGTAGAAAATACTTGGTGACCTAGAAATTAGATATTGTATCAAATCATTCTAACTTACACAAAAATAAATGACATAGTATGAACTCTTTATTGTCAATTTTATATCTCCAAAGTTTTTTATTATCAATTTATTTTTTATATAAAATCTTATAATTTAGTCAATTTTATTTTTTGTACTATCTTTATGCATTGAATTAACGACAAATTTCATGTAATTTATGATTTGTACTGTAAAATTGTTAGAAAAAAAATTAGGAAAAAGTATCCTTTTGGTCCTCAAACTTTAGACCAACTGTCAATTTCGCGCCCATTCTTTTTTTATGGTCAATTTTATCGTTAGATCAATTTCTTCCAATAAATTAACAACCGACTTCATCTTAGTTTTCAATTTGAGTTAGGATTTCTATTAATTTTACATTACATGTCATTAGCCACGTATAATTATTGTTAATATTTGACTAAAGCAAGAGAGAAAGGATAAAATTGATCAAAATGTGAAACATTCGGGACACAATTCATAGCAAAAAAAAAAGGGGCAAAATTGATAATTGGTGTGAAGTTTAGAGATCGAAAAGGTGTTTTTGCCAAAAAAAAAATGTAATCTTGACTAAGATTGAAAACTATGTGAAGTTTGTCCATAACTCATCGGGTGAGGTTAAGGAGTAACACCCGCATTAGGTGTTTTGTCCATTCCTCTCTCTGGCAAAAAAAAANNNNTTTGTCCATTCCTCTCTCTGAAAAAAAAAAAAAAAAAAAAAGAAAGGTTAAGGCAATGACAGAATTTAACAAAATTGATTAAAATCTAAAATTTTTAAGATGAAAATGGCAATGACAGAATTTAACAATTAATATAAAATTTGAAAACTAAAAAAGTGTTTCTTCTCAGCATTTATAAATTACATGATGAGTATATATATAAAAAACTTGTTTTCTTCAAGAAATTGCTAAATTTTTATTTGTTAAAAGTTTTATAGATTGCATTGTAATTTATATATTAATAAAAAATGTCTAGAATAGCCCAAAGTAGTTTATGCCAATTTAAAAAATCACCACATTTACTTATTACAAGTGAATTTTCTTTAAAAAAAAATTGTTTTTGAACCGTAAGAATATTTTTGAGAAGTTTGTTTAGAATTATAAAACATACATTGTTCGTGGAATAAGATTTAACATTATAATTTAACAAGAATTGTACTTTGAAATATAAATATCTCAAAGAGTTTTTACATCTCTTTATCATCAAATATTAACGACATTCAGCAACCAATTGACCAGCGACAAATCCTTAAGTGGAGCTCAGATTCGCAGAGGATTAGTCCTTAGCCCTTCGGGCGGGATACCTTGGAAAAAAAAAAATATTAACGACATTCATTTTGTATCTTTTTTGGGAATGTTTTATGTTCTTAGTTTTATTTAGACTAAATACATTTTTAGTCTCATAACTTTTGCTAAAGTCTCAATTTAGTCCCACAACTTTTTTAGTTGCACTTTTGGTCCCATATCTTTTGCTCAAGCTGCAGATTTGGTCCCGTGATACACTTTTGGTCTCATATCTTTGGGTCATGTGCAAAATTGGTGCCATATCTTTTGGTTATGTTGCAAAATTGGTCTCATATCTTTAGGTCAGGTGCAGAATTGATGTCATATCTTTGGATCATGTGGGACTAGTGGTGAAACTTTTTGTAAAAATATGAGACTAATTTTATAGGAAATGGACCCTCTACCATACTAAGTCAATGCTGACCAAAAGATATGAGACCAAAAGTGTAAAAAAAAAATTATGGGACCAAATTGAGATTTGAAGAAAAGTTATAAGACAAAAGTGCACTTTGACCTTTTATTTATTATTGAAATACAAATATTATGTGAAAATATCATCACCTAAAACAGACAGATAGTACTAATTCAGTTTTTAATTTCAGGAGCTAAACAGTTCTTGCGGCCATTGAACGTGAAATTGAGCTCCAAAGTCAGAGAGCCGCAGTGAACTCCAGACTCTCATCAAATCATAACATACATTCATTTTTGCGTCTTCTGTTTATACCATTTTCCTCAACTCTCTCTTCAATTTTCACCTCTGGAATCACTATCTGACAAAGATCCCATAGATGCAATTCTAGGGTTTTTAGACTTCGTATAATTTTCTTATGTCCTTTTGATCTTTGATTGTTTACACTCTCCTATT
Organism: Chamaecrista fasciculata; assembly: GCA_003254925.1. Lineage (NCBI taxonomy): Eukaryota > Viridiplantae > Streptophyta > Magnoliopsida > Fabales > Fabaceae > Chamaecrista > Chamaecrista fasciculata. Next base: position 22,015 of record QANZ01041496.1, on the reverse strand, counting down.
GCAACTGGTGTTGGTGATTTGTTAAGTAAACCGAGCTAGATCATATGAAATCGCCGGTGCCCTGGGTTTTTCTACTTTGTTTGGTTCTTGGTACTTGCTTGAGTTTCGTTCTCGGAGAGGAGTCCAAGAAGAATACATTTCGGGAGCGAGAAGCCACTGATGACTCCATAGGATATCCTGAAATGTAAGCCATGACTTACTTTTTTGCAATTCTCTTTGTTAATTGATTACATATTAGTTGCAGAGTGACGAGTTTAAATTATATGCTGTACCATTTTGTGATTTATATACTTGGTTTACCTTACAATTCTTTCTCCCTTGCATCCTAATTTGTCTGTTGTACCTGTCGTCAGAGATGAAGATGCTTTGTTAAATACTCAGTGCCCAAAGAATTTGGAGCTAAGATGGCAAACAGAAGTTAGCTCCAGTATATATGCTACCCCCTTGATTGCTGATATTAACAGGTAATTTGTCATGGGCGATACCTCTTATTGTTAAGTGTGTTATTGTAAGCTACTATGCCTTCTGTTTAGTATTCTGTTTGTAATGCTCTTCTGCATTGATCTAATTTCTGATATGGGCAATCTGTTTCATTGGGCCTAATCTTTGACTTTACTTGAACGAAATGTTTAATTTTTGTCATGCAGCGATGGGAAGCTTGATATAGTGGTTCCCTCTTTTGTTCACTACCTTGAAGTTCTAGAAGGTTCTGATGGGGACAAAATGCCAGGTAAAAATGATGGGATAAATTCTTTCAAGTTAATGCTTTTCCATGGATTTGGTTTTGTACCTCTTACAAGATGTACTTTCTTTTTTTTACTTTTCCCCGCTTAACCTATATACTATTTATATATACAATAATTAGTAGTTGATCTAAATAAGTTAGTATTCATTCTATTTGATGATGAGGAAACAATCTCAAAACTAAGGGAACTTTAGAGTAAGACAGAATGCAATTTAGTGTTCAGACTTCAGAGTTAGATGTTAGCAAGCAAGAAAAAAGAAATAGGCAGTTAGTTAAGATCAAAGGGGTAAAACATACTAATGTCTTGTCTCCCAAGAGGAGTAAACAATGCTAAAGCTTTCTTTGTGAATTAGAGGCTTTGAAAAAGTTCTATGCAAAAGCTATGATAATATTACTGGTAGGAATGCTGTACAAATTATGGATGGCAGAATTGATTCATAATATATTTTGAAGGAATCAGTATACAGTATGATATTGATATTAAATTATCCATATTTTTTTCACTTATGCTGTCTGAATTTGGAGTCCAAGTCCTTTTCTTGCTAGGAATTGAAACATTATAATAATACCAAATACATAATAAAATATAAAAAATTATCATTGTCTGACGAGTGACAATGTATTCTTTTTACTGGATATAAATAAAATCATACCAAATGCATTGTAATAGGTGAACAGTTCACTCCATATTGAGACCCAAATAGCATGAAATATAATCTTAGTTAACGTCTTCAGTCAGTGCCAAACAAGACTGGCAAAAGACCGTTGGTTCTGGTTTCAAAGAATGTAATGCCTAATACATGATAAACAAGGCCTACAACTCATTTCTTAATAGGCCTCATTTAATATAAAACTTCATCCCAATTACAGCCTTTTGCCAGCATCTTACAAGATCACCAAAATACCCTTTGTGGTGTTTATGAGATAAACTAAATTTTTGTTGTCTAAGGGTGTCACAAACCCTCTTAACTTATCAATAAGGCCTAATTTCTATGGTTTCCTATGGAATGATTAGACATTTTGTGGTTATGAAAGAGTTTATGGGTAGCATTTGTCCATAGTACTGATAGTAGAACATAATGATAATACTTAAGAGAATCCATTTGAATGGATTTTGCTTATTATTCACTAATAATTTAAGTAACTGACTGATTCTGCAGATTCTTAGGAAAAAGCTTACCATGTTTTTTTTCTTTTTCTTTTTCTTTGATAGAGGCTTACCATGATTGTTGGTTGTATATTTCCTGATGTTTTGGATAGCTAACTGCTTCTCTGAATGATTTGTTAGGTTGGCCTGCTTTCCACCAGTCAACTGTGCATGCTAGTCCTCTTCTATATGACATAGACAAGGATGGGGTGAGAGAAATAGCTTTGGCAACCTTCAATGGTGAAGTTCTGTTTTTCAGGTGACTTTTTTTCCAAAATTGGTCTTTGTTTTTTTTTTTTTAAATTTATTAGTTATCCATTGCTTGAGTTACCTAATGAGGTTATAATAACATCATTTTTAGGGTTTCTGGCTATATGATGTCAGATAAGCTAGTGGTACCCCGGAGGAGAGTACGCAAAGATTGGTATGGGGGTTTAGATTCTGACCCTGTGGACCGATCCCATCCAGATGTTCATGATGATCAAATTGTCCAAGAAGCAACTATCAGTAAATCTATATCTCGTAAGTTTTTGCTATTTTTGGATCACTAATGTGTGTGCATTAGAGCTCCCCATTATCTACATAACTGGGCAGTGGGTTTGACCACTGTACGGGATATCAAGGTTTTTAAGTTGCAAATTGTGCATTCGTTGCAAAATTTATTTTTATCTGTGAGCAATGGTTCATTTTGTAGAAAAAAATGAAAGTAGTCATGAAGTCAACTCTTCAGCTACCACATCAACAGAAAGTCACCTCGGTGCAGGAAATTTGTCCAATCCAGAGTCTTACAAGAAAACAAATGAAAGTCAAACAGAACAGAATATTAAGGTGCCAGCAAATGCTAATAATTCCTCTTCAGCTACCACATCAACCGAAAGCCACCTTGGTTCTGGGAATGCATCCAATCCAGAACCTGAGAAGAAAACAAATGAAACTCAAATAGAACAGAACATTAAAATGCCTACAAATGCTAATAATTCTTCTGTGGATTCTGGAAATGTGGAAACTGTTAATACAGATAATAAAACCAGTACTGCTAGACGTCTTCTGGAAGATAACTCAAAGGGGGCAGAGAAAGAGGATTCTGTATCCAAAGATAGTAATAATGAGGGTCTTCATGCTGCAACAGTGGAAAATGCTGAAGGCTTGGAAGCAGATGCTGATTCATCCTTTGAGTTGTTCCGCAATAGTGATGAGCTGGCTGATGAGTACAGTTATGATTATGATGATTATGTTGATGGATCTATGTGGGGTGATGAAGAATGGACTGAAGTTCAACATGAGAAATTGGAGGATTATGTGAATATTGACTCACACATATTGTGCACTCCTGTGAGTAATAACTCTACCTTCTAATAATTTTTAAGTTATTAAGTCTCCGAATCCTAGAATATGATCATTTTTTTCCTTTGCTAGGTCATAGCAGATATTGACAATGATGGTGTATCAGAAATGGTTGTTGCTGTTTCTTATTTCTTTGACCATGAGTGAGTCCTTCTACAGACTTTAATGTTTGATTATCTTTTGATTGCTTTCACTCATTATGACAATTGTGTGATCATAAATCTATAATATATGTATAGCAAGTATGTATCGCTTTTCTTCTACATTCATGCATGTTTGTCCTGGACTCCTGGTTACAAAATTTATAACAATTCTTATTATGTCCATAGTAGGTTATCAGTCCTTTCTTGGTGTAAAATACTATTTATGAAGTTAACATCTTTTAACACATGAGAACATGGAATTAAGGTTACAAACTTATAAAAGATGAAAGAATGTTCATTACAAGCAGGATTGCATCTAATTTACTGATGCTAAGATCATTTGGACATCTTTTTGCTTCAGTTGTTTCACTGAAGGACTAATAGTGTTTGCTGTTTTCTTTATTTCTTGGAAGAAATTTTTGAGAAACCATGGGTATTTGTTTTCTTTGCCATAGGCCTTTAGCAACTAATGTAGTACAATTTCTGACATTCATTGAAGAATGAGAGGAATTGTTTTCTTATAGTGGTGTTATCAGCACATAAAATGTATTGTTTCATTGATTTACTGGTCTGTCAGTAATTGCCACTTTTCAAGCTGACAGGTATTATGACAACCAGGATCATATGAAAGAATTGGGTGATATTGATATTGGAAAATATGTTGCTGGTGCTATCGTTGTTTTTAATCTGGACACAAAACAAGTCAAGTGGACTACAGAACTTGATCTGAGTACAGATACTGCAAACTTCAGAGCCTACGTATATGCTTCTCCAACTGTTGTTGATTTAGATGGTGATGGGAACCTGGACATCCTTGTTGGCACTTCATATGGCTTGTTCTATGTGTTGGACCATCATGGTAATATCTGGAGATTTCTTACCAAGTATTTATCTCCCAATGCCTGTTTATACACTTGGGTAGCTTTCTCTTGGGTTTTAGTTAATTATTGATTATTGATGTCACTGAATATGTGTAACAAAACTTTTGCTGCTTCTCAGTATGATGAATTGTAAATTATCTTCTTGGTTGGTAATTTTTCTTCCTTACATAAATTGTTTTTCTTTCATTTATGTAAAATATCTTATTGATTTGGGACTGTCTCTGCAAAATTGTCTAGTTGAATGATTTCTATGTTTCACTTGTTTGTAGTGGGAGAACATAAACTGGTGTTTGTATGGTCTAAAGTAATAGATTGGGTAGGTTAAGACAGGTTCCCAAACCTTTCCTTCCTGCCTAACATTAGGATGGGTCAGAAAAGATGGAGTGGTGCATGAGAAGAACGTATACCGGTGTTTGTGTACATGCAAGTAATGAAATGTGTGAATTAGGATGGGTTCCCAAACTTCTTTCCCAACTTTTCAATTTTCAAACCCCCCAGATTTTGAATTTTTTCTTCCCTAAAAGGGTGACTGGAGCATCTTTGGTCCAAAAAGGGTACAAAGGTCACACATGCCCACCCCTTGATGTAAATGGATGCCTAAAATATCATTAAGTTTTGGGCCAGAGCTCCCTGGGCAAGTGGTCGGAGCACTCTCCCTCAAAACGATATTGAAGCTCTAACTTCCCCCAAGCTAGGTCTTGATACCATGTTAACATAGAATTAGAAAGAAAGAGAAACATGAATTGGATCATTGACTTAATTAGGCTCCTTGGGTGCTTATTTATAATAATAAATTAGGTCAAGTGCACAAGCTGTACAATTAGTCCGCGTTGTCTTCAAGTCATGAAAAGAGTAGTTTTATCCTAATTCTCTCTCACACACACTATTCTAACAGCTTCCGTACTATGGTAAGGGATTAGGGAACTACCTTTCCTTTCCTCATCAATCATTCAAACAGTTGAGTAATAACTTTACCTCTTGCCCCTCATTCTGTTCTACACCCTACTCAAAACTCCCAAACACCCTTAAACACTTTACTATACTTTCAAGAACATCCTAATGAGTTTGGTTCTTGGACAGGACATGGGACTGCACTGGTATGCGGCTGAGATTGTTTCTGCTGTTGCTCTCTAGCAATTAATCCTAATAGGGCCTATCTCTTGTCTATATAGTATATAAAGTGTTTTCCGCATAATCCTAGATTGTGCCCATCTCTTTTACACCAAAAGACAGCCTCTCCAGTTTCACTCAAGTTCCCTACCTGGAACATGTGTCTTATAGAAGAGGAATATTTTGTCAGATGACGTAGCTACTTTACCAGACCAATTCTCTTCTAGTAGTGTGTAGTTCTTTCCTATATTTGTTAATTGTATAAAGTCACAGATGTCCAAGTCAAACCATTTGTCAAATTTAAAGAAACGCTCAGTGGAGATTGATATTTTTGTGCTATTTGATTTGCTGTTTAATTATTTTTCTTTCATTGAGATTAAGTTGCATGTATACCTATTTGTCTACATATATTTATATCTTAATTAATTGATTGCTTAAAGTTTCCTTTCTCAAATAGGGAAGGTTAGAGAGAAGTTCCCTCTTGAAATGGCCGAGATTCAAGGTGCTATTGCTGCGGCTGACATTAATGACGATGGAAAGATTGAGCTTGTTACTGCTGATACTCATGGAAATGTTGCTGCATGGACTCCAAAAGGAGTTTTGATATGGGAAAAACATCTGAAGAGTCTTATTCCACAGGTATGTGCCTATCTCAATTTTCTTTAGTCTGTCAATGCGTGTGGCATGATTGTGTTTGTACGCCATATATGGTGGCATAGAATCTTGATTATGGAACTTTAAATGTCTAGGGTATTGGTTCTAAATCAATATATCCTGCTGTTCTAATGATCCATGTTTGAGTTTGATGAGGGCCTTAATAAAGAGAATAGGTTATTTACGGTAATTAACAGGTGAAGAGGAAGAATCTGCATGAATTTTTAGAAAGCAAAAAGTAGTATTAAAATCTCGCACTGAAGAGAGACAAGCCTTGTGATAAGTTAAAATTTTGGAATCTTTTGTTGACTTAGGAAGTTTTGCACAGCATTGGCTTAAGTGGTAAGGAAGGGTTGGAATAAGGGTCGATGGCTAAACCGAAAAATATCCTTTGATATCATGGAATCTGTTCCTTGAATGGGTTAAATACTCAAATCATAAGTATGGCCTAGGTTTTAGGAATTTCGAAGACAAGGCACCTTAGTCTGCACATCAGTTTAATAGTATAGTAGTCTCATAGTACTGATGAAATAGCAGCCATTGGCTGATCAAACAAACGTTCAGCCATGTTGGATGCCCAATGGCGCTACAAAATGAGTCTTTGGGTCCAAAGGAAAGTTTTGAATGTGTTGGGGTATTTTTGCTTGCTTTCTGTTCTGAGTTGGGCTTTAATCATTATCATATTTTAGTTTTAGATTGCCTGTGCTAGTCTACAGATATTTATACAGTTTTAGTTGTTAAGATTTTGTATTTTTATCATGGATATTGTGAGTTCAGGTTTCCTAGTCTAATCAGCATCAACTTGTTCTAAGTGCCCAGATATTTTCCATAATGTATTGTCAACTCCAGAAGAATTGAGAATCAGTTTTTTAGTTGTGTTGACAATAATTTAGTGTTACCTTTTGTTCTTGGACAAAAGTTTTTCTAAGTTCTCTTCATCTTCCTTTTCTCTCTTTTCCCAACTTTCTTGGGGTAACACCCTATACATTTCTGTTTAGTGCTATGTATAGTATTGGAAACTCTTCTTCGTCAGTTTATTTTTTTTATTAAAATGGTCAGTGTTGGGATTGAAGCAGAAGCCATAAATGTTGCTAGGTTTAAATTTAAATGGGTTTGTAAGTCAAACTTCTGCCCAGATACAGCCCACTGTAATTTCACAACTAGAAAAACTGGGAACTTTGGTTGAATTTTGAGAATTATGCTTTCTGCTTGAAAGCCAAATTTTCTGCATTCACTGTCTCCTCTTAGTAGTAATCACCCACATTATATTTAAGTAATAGATGAGTTCATCTTCACTTATTTATGGTGATACTTAAGTGGTGAAGTTCACCCTAAAAACTTAAACTATGCTGGGATACCCAAATTAATTTCATTGTAAAGTTGAAGTTGCTAAGAAAATCTGCAGTTTTTGCATAATACAAATAAGTGGAGAATGGAAACCGAGACACATGATGTAAATTTAAAGGGCTTTGTAACACTTACTGAAAATTCTAGTTTCGATTCATATCTCATCAAATGAGCATCGATTTGGTTGTTCTCATTATGTCTGACATTTGATAGATAATGTCATCTGATATCATGATCTTCAGGGTCCAACAATTGGTGATATTGATGGAGATGGTCACACTGAGCTTGTGGTGCCAACACTATCCGGGAAGATTTATGTTCTTGATGGCAAGGATGGGTCATCTGTTGGACGCTATCCTTATCAAACTCATGGAAGAGTTATGAATCAAGTTCTTCTAGTTGATTTGAGTAAACGTGGGGAGAAAAAGAAAGGATTGACTATTGTTACTACATCGTTTGATGGTTATATGTATCTCATTGATGGCCCTACTGGGTGTGCTGATGTTGTTGACATTGGTGAAACATCGTAAGATATGCCGAATCCTTGTGAAATGGGTTTTCTTTGGCTATATATAACCTTCCTGAAGTTAAATGTACGAGCCATTTTTGTTTCAGATATAGCATGGTTTTGGCAGACAATGTTGATGGTGGAGATGATCTTGATCTTGTTGTCACAACTATGAACGGCAATGTTTTTTGTTTCTCAACTCCTTCTCCTAATCATCCCCTAAAGGCAGGATATATCTTAAAGTTAACAAGTGAATTTATTTTTAAAAAAGTTGTTATGCTTGTAACTTTAGCTACATTGCACCATATTTCAGGCATGGAGATCCCCTAATCAGGGAAGAAACCATTTAGGAAACAGGTACAATCGAGAAGGTGTCTATGTCACGCATCCTTCTAGGGCTTTCCGTGATGAAGAAGGCAAGAAGTTCTGGGTGGAAATTGAGATTGTAGACAATTACAGATATCCATCTGGGAACCAAGGACCATATAATGTCACTGTAAGTTCATAATTATATCAATTTAGTATAATTATTTCCCCTTGGAGTACCCAAAACTTATCTTTCATTCTCTTTTCTTGCTTGTGATAACTCATCAGACAACCTTGCTAGTCCCTGGTAATTACCAAGGAGAGAGAAGGATAAAGCAGAGCCAGATATATAATGAGCCAGGTAAATATCGGATTAAACTGCCGACCGTGGGGGTGAGGACCACAGGAACCGTCTTGGTGGAGATGGTTGACAAGAATGGACTCTATTTTTCTGATGAATTCTCTCTCACATTCCATATGTACTACTATAAATTGTTGAAGTGGTTGCTTGTCCTTCCCATGCTTGGGATGTTTGGTATATTAGTCATCCTCCGCCCACAAGACGCAATGCCACTTCCATCATTTTCAAGGAACACTGACTAGTGATGATTAATTGTTTGTGTCGGCTGGGACATTAGTCTGTTGAGGAAAAAAAAAATGTGAATGATGTCTAATCGGAGCTTAATCTTTAGTGGAGTAGACCTTGGTGCTGCAGTTGCCATTTATCACCAAGTTACAGCTTATATATTGACCGGCTAAATTATTAGTTCAGATCTTTTGTTAGTAGTTGAATTTTGGCTCTTGAGATTATTTTTTCTAGCAGTAATCTTCTTATAGTTTCTTCTCTACCAAAATGTTCCACTTGATTTGGTTGTTATGGACTCTGTTGCATCTGTGCGTCCAGTAGTCATAATAAGGGTTCATTTGGCAATTAGGAAGAGAAGAGACTGAGAGAGAAGGGAGAGGAAACTCAAGCGAAGACCCATCAAGAATTTGTGCATTTAGAATTTGTGAAAGAAGAAAGAGAATGAGAGATTAAAAGTTAAACTTATTATCTTTTGTTCCAACTTACAATTTACAATTTTTCCGATTAACATTTGACATATGACAAAAATTTTATGCATGACCAATTATAATAGAGAGAATATTAAACACATTTTTGCATGACTAATTATAAAAGAGAGAGAATGTAAATCAAGCTTATAATTAGAAGAATCTTATAGTAAAGATATATGGAACTTTATCTAAGTTTTTTCCTTTTCCAAATAAAGAGATGGTATCTTAATTCTTTTTCATTTTCTCCGATTTTCCTTTTGAAGGATGAAATTATGAGGAAATGATCAAAAGATCTTATCATCCGAAGCCCTTTAGGGGTCCTTTGAGTTCCCAACATTTTTAAAGTTTTATTTAAACTTTAGATAACAGATTGGAAACCTTGTTGCAAAACAAATAGATGCTATTAAAATATTACAAGTCATTTCTGTGATTCCTGATGCCGCATTGACCAGTATTAAAAACGGGCGGGAATGCATCCTCTCCTTTTGTATTCTCTCCATTTAGTAACATCTGAACTGTTTCTTTCATCATCACATTTTCAAAATAAAATGCAGTGTTTTGGTTGTTTCCTCTAGATGACTACATTATTTTTCCCTGAATCACCTTCGTCTTTGACTGCTTCACCCCTTTGCTTCTTTCTCATTCTTCTTGGATTACTACTTCCTTTCTGCAAAACAAATTCTTGATGGGTCTTTGCTTGAGTTTCCTCTGAAGCATTGTGTGTCTTATGGACTAATTTAGCTGCTCATGAGATTCTAATGCATCTTATGTCGTTGGATCTTCTTGTTTCCGGCATCATTAACTTCGCAGCTTGTTCATCATTCTGATTATGAGGAACAAAGCCATAAACCAACATGATTTTTGTTTGTAATTTACTGGAAGTACATGATCCAAAGTGCCATACCACATTCTCATATTTGAATTATTCAATTCCAAAACATGCTGTTTCTGTAACACGTGTAATTTTCAGCACAAATTTCTTCATCCTTATGTGGAGGTATTTGATTCGTAGACTGTTCAAACCATTCTAAATAGCAGTACTTATATTAAATTAAAATTTGATTGATATAATATAACTTGCTTAGAAAATATAATAACAATTAAATATTTACCTTGGATTTAGTAAAATGAGCCAGCAATAGAGTGGTATGTAACTTTTAGTCTAATGATCAATGAGAATATTATACACTATCTTGTAAAAGGAAGACTCCGGCCAACGAGGTTTGGCTCACTTGGTCACCTTTCGCCCATAACAATTGTATAGTTTGGGTTCGATTCCTGGTGATGACTCATTGGGTGGGTTATCTGTAACTATCTCTGTAAGTGCTCATTGAGCTTCGAGGCCTGCCCTAACCTTGGACTAGGCGTCATCCCCTCACCTAAATTTTCACTAATCATAAAAAAGAAAAAGGATGACTCCTCATGCAATTCCTTATCCTCATATTTATAAATTGCACATTTTACTTTCTCAATCATGAAATCCCACATATCATATACTAACTGAAGTGTGGGCTTTACTATAAAAAAAAAAAAGACTTAAAGCGTGGGCTTCTCAATGTTGATGTCGATTTTTTTCAAAAGATTGGAAAATTTAAAAATTGAGAGAGAGAGAGAAAGAAGAGTTTTTAAAAAAGGTTGAAATCTGATTTTTTTTTATTCGTAACTCAATAATAATTTATACAAGATGAAAAATAACAAACTCCCTTAATTTTTAGGTTACATGGGACAATCTAGTGCACGAGGCTCCCACTAGGTGAGGTCTGGAGAACAAACTACCTTATTTTCTAAATTACATAATTCAAACTAAAATCTGAAGATAACAAGAATCTTAAATCCTAATTATAAAAATAAAATAATTAACCTAACAATAAAATAATTTAAAAAGATAACAAAATGTTTGAGCAAAAATACCACATGTCAACGGTTACAAAAGCGAAATCTCAAAAAGAAAGAAAAACAAGCACTACATGCTAACAGAACAGGGGTACATCACCCCTCTAAAATTAGCCATAAAACGATTCATGCAACCAAGAAAATGAGAAAGGGAGGTCTTCATATAACCAGCCAATCAGTAACAGAATTTGCTTCATGATAGATATGTTGAATTCAAACTTGTCACGGGCATTTGAGAAGCACGGTCCAAAGTTGGTTGATTATTGAGGCATAAGGATGTTTAGAGTTAACCCCTTCCCTAATAAGCAGTAGTAAGCACAACTCAAGTGAAGGAATAGAAGGTATTAAGTCATTGAGCTGAATTGTTAACTAATTTAAATATTTGGGTAAATTACACTTTGGTACCCTAAGGTATGGGTCGATTCAACTTTGGTACCATGTTATTTTAAAAGTAACATTTTGGTATCTTAATCTATTTGTCGTTAGCATTTTGGTATCCAAAACTCATTTTTTGTCACCTTTAAGTCAAAAAAAGCACGTGCAGGTCACATACATGGTAAAAAATACGAAATATACCCTTTTAAACTCAGATTTCACGATTGAACATAAAAAACCACAAAATCCTTTGCCTTCAAATACAAACTAAATTGTGTTTTTTAGAGGCTGAATCGTGTTTTTTGGAGGTTGAATCATGAAATCTAAACTTAGAATGGTAAATTTTGTTTTTTATCATGCACATGACATGCACATGCCTTTTTTTCGTCAAGAGATAACAGAAAAAAAAATTTTGATACCAAAGTGCAAACAGCGAAAAGAACATGGTACCAAAATGTCACTTTTGAAAGAACAAGATACCAAAGTAGAATTGGTACAAAACTCAGGATACCAAAGTGTAATTTATCCTAAATATTTTAAGGCAAAACACCCTTTCGTGCCCCTAACGTTTGGGGTCAGTTTCAGTTATACCGTTAACGTTTGTTTTGTGTCAGTTATGTCCCCAATGTGAAACATTGGTGCCAATTATACCCTAACTTCAAATTATTTTGGGCCAAAATCCTATTTTGGTCCCTCAAGTTTGCCCAAAGTTTCATTTTGGACCCTCAAGTCTCTGGCGAATTTTCCGACGAGATACACGGCGACCCCGACAACTTCGAAAGCTCCTAATCCAAGGTTTTCTTACATCCTGAGTTCAATGACGGCCTCCATTTTGCGAAAAATGACTGACAAGCTGCCGAAAAATTACAGTCACCAAAAATCATATTTCCGGTCATTTGTTCACAAAATGAAGACCACCATTGAACTTAGGAGGTTAAAAAACCTTGGATTATGAGTTTTCATAGTCGTCGGAGTCGCCGTGTATCTCGCCGGAAAGTTCGCCGGAGACTTGAAGGACCAAAACGAAACTATGAGCAAACTTGAGGGACCAAAATAGGACTTTGGCCCAAAAAAAATTGAGTCTAGGGTATAATTGACAGCAACATTTCACATTGGGGGCATAATTGACACAAAACAAACGTTAGAAGCAAAACTGAAACTAACCCCGGGATTGGATCCTCTAGAGTTCCTTTCTCTACATTTCTTGTGGAGTTAGAGAGAGAAATGAAGAAGAAGAGAAAGAAAATATGAAATTCATAAAATAAAATATGTAAACCCATATTTTTTCTTTCTCTCTCTTCTTTTCTCTTCCATTCTCTCTCATACTCCACAAGAAATGTAGAGAAAAAAACTCTAGAGGATCCATTTCCAAACGTTAGGGGCACAAAAGGATCTTTTGCCATATTTTAATTAGTATAATTATTACAATTAGTTAGTCAAGTTGAAATTCGATTATAGACTTTTCCCTTAATACCTTATTTGTCTTTTCATTTCTTTTTCCTCCTTGTACTTAATTAGAGTGTATATAAACATTTGGTAATTGTGCAAACAAGTATAATTCATGTAATCGCAAAAATTATAAAAAAAAAAAAAAAAAGAGGGCGGGGAAGACATGAAACACCTACATATAAACAATTTTTACAGGAAATGAGTGATATTGCTTCCATTGTCTTTATGTTTAATATTCTATACCATTGTAAATTTGTAAGGATGTCTTTACTAATGATTATATTTTCCTTTTAAAGTGATATGAAATCTTATTTAGTTGCACAAAAATTTATTTGTACATAATGTTATTTTAGATACTCCAAAAATCTATTATGATGGGATCATTTGTAGTACATGTATTGCACATAATATTGGACGGACAGCTTCAGTCTTACCAGAAGTTGAGGCCTCGATCTGCCAAAAGATTTCTTATTTTTATTTCTTAAAGAAAAGAGTTTTAAATTGGAGTGAGGTAAAGACAAGAGTCACTTGACCTTTTTATGGCTTTACCCTTTTTAACAATGCTTTGAACCTTGCATGAAACTTGAGCTAGAATTCAAGAGACTCATCCACAAAGCAAGTTTAAAATTCATTTATTTAACTTATTATCATTCAAAATATGAAGTTTTGTAATTACTAATGTCAAAGTGCTTATTAATTATCTTTTGTAAATATATACATAAGGTTGAGAACTTTTATGTACATAATATATATACATATATAACTTGTTTGACCATATAAAGTTCAGGTTATTATTTTTCAGTTTTCATAAATTATCTCTTAGATGTATTATTATATATTTATTTAAGCCAGTAAAATTCAAACCGATCATCCTTATCTGTACAATAATTTAACTAATACTCTCCTCTCTTACTTTCCAATCACACAACATCCAATTAATTTTGCGGCTAGGAGATCCTAAATCTGATGTAAAGATACATAAATTAACTATAGTTCTCTAATTAAGTCTCAAGTTAAAATATATATACATATATAGATAAAATTAAGGTAAATAAGTAAGTCAATTAAGGTTAATTTAGCCGACACATATCCTTATCGCTTTAATTAACATGCTCCAGCTTATCTTCCTTCATGTGGGAACACTGTCTTTAATGTACATCCTTCCAAGCATAATTGCATCAGACTCTCCACTTTATATATATCATTGAAAAGAAAAAGGACAGCCCAAGCCAAGAAAAGCAAAACCCATCTTTTCTTTTTGCCTATCCTTTCAACTTTGGAAACCAAATTTTCTGATGATTTTCATGCAATTTTGAATACAAAACTCGAATGCACCCTGCACTTTCTCATGCACCTCCACACCTTTATATCTCTATCTTCTCTCTCTACTCATTTTAATTACGAGTAAATATTTAAATTGATCTTTTAAATATATACAAATTAACAACTCAATCTTTAAAAAAGATTATTTTTCACTCTTTAATTTCTGAAAACAGTGAGACTAATATAGTTTAGTCATTTTACTTTTAAAAAAAGATTTAAGAAATTAAGTTTTATTGTCAACATTCAATGACTTAAATATGTAAACTAAACTTTTAAAGATTAAGTTGTCAAGTAATGTAATTTTTTTTACGGACCAAATTATTTGTTTACTTTTTTGTTCCTTTGTTTGTGTTTTTTTTTTTAAATCAAAGATATCCACCGTCGGTAATAGTAACTAATCCTTTCACTGTGAGTCCTCCACTTAAGGGTAAATGACTGACCACAGAATGTTTTCTATATTCAAATTAAGGTGGGAATCGACCTCCACTACTTGGTTAAAGAACCAAGTAAAGAACCACTGGGTCACACTTATGTAATTTCTTTTGTTTGTGTTTTTGTTCCTTTCTCTTTCGTATTTTCAAAGAGTGAGGAGCCACCAACAAGTGGTTGGTCCAAGTGGCCAGTAAGCGACTTGGTGCCGTTTAAGCAAGGTCCTGTGTTCGAGTTCTTGTGAATGCAGTTACTTTTATTGGGAGACTCACTTAACATAGTCAGATGCGCGACCCGAGTCGAGTCCAAATTAGTCGAAGAGTGACCTCGAATACCGGGCTGGTAACTAAAAAAAGAGTGAGGAGCCAATATATAGAGAGAGCAAGGTTGCTCTCAAACACTTGAAAATAATTATTAATGATCAATCACACACAAACACAAAAACACACACTGATCTATGATGTTTGGAATATTTGCAAATCCCTAGGAAGGTATATGCCTACATATATATCCCTCTGCATTGCTTCTTTGCCTCCTTTGTCTTGCTTTAGTAACATGCCAAACTGTACATTCTCCATTGGGATTCCGATCCTTCGCACTCATCTATCTCTACGTGTAGAAATATTATATCTTCATCTTCTTCTCGATCTCATGGCTTCTATATATAGGGAGAGAGTGTGTCATCAACTATATATATAAACTAATTAAATATATATAGTGGGATTAATGAAGATGATGATTTCTTTTCTCTAGTATTATGATCAAGGATGATCTTACTCCAATTAGGATTCTTTCACTATGTATCTATTGTGTAAAATCATATATATCATATCTTCTATAAGGGTTAATTATGATAGGTATCAATTAGTGGGTAGATGGCAAAATAAGTTTTCATTTTGTAAGTACTATAGTACAAGTTTACAAACTTAATTTACTTCGAGACTCAAAATTATCTTATTATTATTATTATTGAGATTCCTTCACTCTGTATGTACAAGTAGAATCACATATATCATATTCTTAAAATTATGAATATATATATACATATATAAGGTTTTGCAATTAATTTATAGCTAGGCCTTTCTCAAATTTTGTTTCAAAGAGTATAATTTTCTCATTTTAGGACTGCCGCTAGGGCTTGATGAAGAAAATTGTTTGTGTTTGTGTGTCTATAAAATCTACAACTTCAACTAAAGGGTCTTATAGTTTTATATATATATACACACACCTTTCACTTGAGATCATTATATTGAGTGAGATTGCCATATGTGGTGAGATTTGCATCATAATATTAAGAAAGTGGATTTGATTTTTCTGGCCTACACACACACACACAAGTGGATTTGATCATTTTGCCAATTACACATCATATGCATTTGAAACTTTCCTTCCCCTATGATTGAGATCAAAAGCAAGTTTTTTTTTTTTTTTTTCACATTATCAAGTTTTTGTTGGCAAAATAATGCATTCCATCATAATGGGAAGCAAATTGGCAAAATGTGAAAGAAGATTTTGCAGAGACATATTGGGGTCCAATATGGAGGCTTTGTTTAAACTTTAAGTGCTCTATCATTCTCCTACACATTGGTTTTTTTAATTGAAAAAAATCAAAAAGCCTCTCATTATATGTGCTTTGTATGTTTGTGTGGGGTAAAGGAGTCTCAATTTGATTGTCCTTTTGCATCAATTTTTTCCTTTGTAATGATGAGCTTCTCCTTTTTTTTCCCTTCTTTTCCTTTTATTTAGAATAAATTAATGATTTAGTCCTGAAGAATTATAAATGTTTCGATTTAGTCACTAAAAAGTACAATTATAATTAATTTAATCATTTTATCAAAGATATCAATCAAAATTTAATAATAAATCTAATATGATTTTAAAATTGCAATAAACGATTGATATGAAAGAATTATATTTATTGTTAAAATTAATTAATGTTTTAGCAGATTGACCAAATATATTGTGATTGTATCTTTTAAAGATTAAATGTTTTAGTTTTATCTTTTAGAGATTGAATTGAAATATTTATCATCTTTTAAGGACTCAATAATTGATTTGCTCTTTTATTTAACCATATTGAACCATGGACTTTCACAGTATTTTTTTTTTTGCTTCTTTTTTTTTTATTTCTTTTTCAGTCCTGTCTAGTAAATATTAGTTCTCAAAGAAATTCATAATGAAAGTAAATAATTGGTTCCAATTATTCCAATATGCAACCACAAGAATCGCTTTTTTCTGTGCAAATGGTTTGTGTTATCATGGACAATAATTATCCATACATATACACACTTAGACAACATAATTGGATATAATGGTTTGGGTAGAAATTAGTGGAATCTAGGGATGGCCATGTCCATCTGCAAAATTCCATTCATTCACAAGATATTCTAAATGAAGAAAAAAAAAGAATTCAATTTAAAAGTATANGAATTCTACCATAATTCCCTAGGTAGACTTGGATTACATCAGAAATGTGAAGTAAAGAAAAATGACCTATGTAATGTAAAGCCCTTTACATTGTAATCCACTTTACATAGCTCAAATTACCATACCAAACACATGAAAATCTTGAAATCCGTGCCCTTTTACATTGTAAAACCCATTTCATGGGTACCAAACGGACCCTACATTGTTAACCTCAGAAAAACATTTCTCCAAATATATATATATATATATATATGCTAATATACATGTTATAAGATTATGCCACTTGGGAGAATATGCCTGATCCTGACTAGTATTTTGAGTT
Source organism: Chamaecrista fasciculata (assembly GCA_003254925.1). Classification (NCBI taxonomy): domain Eukaryota; kingdom Viridiplantae; phylum Streptophyta; class Magnoliopsida; order Fabales; family Fabaceae; genus Chamaecrista; species Chamaecrista fasciculata. The sequence goes on along the minus strand of QANZ01041496.1, from coordinate 4,556 downwards.
TTCAGTCATTTTCAAAAAAACAAAACAAACCCACAATAAAGTATCTGAATCACTCTTTGCATTATCTTCAAACCCCACAATTAATCATGTAAATTTTTTAGCAAATCCCAGTTCAAAATAATAAAATTGTTTATTGGGGAAAAAAAAGGTAGCTATAATTTACATTTTGTACACTGATTGTTAAGATCTTTTTATTTTACAATTATACACCAGTAGTGTGTATATATCATCATTCGTATCATGAAAGTACCATATTACTATTAATTACCATGTGCATGGTAATTAATTCTATTATCATTGTTTTGGTATTATTAAGGTTCTGTCCAGTGTCTAATTATTCAACTTCAACATTTGAACTGCCAAGAATTTTAGCAGTAGTTTTCATTTAGAAAATGACAAAATTAAAAAGAAAGAAAGGAAAGCTCATTCTCTCTGCAATATCAATCAATCAATTAATTAAAGTAAAGTAAACTTTTTTTTTTCAATTAAAAAAGACTTTTAGGGGGAGGTTAATAGGGACAGGAGCATTTAGTCTGTCTCTGACCACCGAATCTTCAGTTCCTCACAAAAGAACAGAAAAACAAAATTAATAATTTGATTAAATAAAAGAAAAGAAAGCAACAAAAATGGCCCTCCAAATCTCAAAGTGTTATCTCTCCATAATCTTTGTTTGCATGCTCTTGAATAGTACTAATCAATCCTTCACTTTCCATGTCATCTTCTCTATACAACAACAACACAATATGGAATCCCATTTCCCTAAACTCTGCAAATTATCTTCTTTGCCTACCTACTCTCTCCCTACATTTCATTTTTATTACATTAATTAGTATGTAAAATATTGATAATTATAAAAATAATGTTATATAAGTAAATCAACTATTATAATTAACAACGCATTTCTGTTTCAAAATCAATATTTTAATTAGGAAGATATAATATGGATGATGTCACATTTGCGTTTTACAGATATCATCAAGTCCTCAATACATTGCTCCACTAATGTGGTAAAAAAAATATATATATATATATATATACCTCGAAAACTAAACATCATAAACAAAGGAATGGTGCATTAGACTGTAACAAAAAATTCAGTATTTCTCACTCCTCACCTCAATTTTGTTAAAAAAATATCAAAACACACAATGCATAGGATGATCTGAAAATAATAAAATTCAATTGTTAAATCAATCGGGCTTTTCACAACATTTTACTAGAAAATAATGTATCGATGATATATGCATGTATTGTATTATTGATTAATTGTTGAAGTGCGAATGCTTTGTCCTAATTTTGTATGTTGAAGGGTTAAAATTAACTACATTCAAAGCTTAATCCACTTCACATTAGTGATTGACTTGATCGATGAGCTTGAAGATATGGAGAGGGTTAATTGTCAAACTAGTCTATTATGAATTATCTCTCTTGCACTTGCACAAGAATTTAGGGGGATGCTGCTTCTTTTGGTGGATTCTTTTATTTTATCTTTTAAAATATAAAATGATAATCAAGAGAATTTACTTTCAATAATAATATTATCAAAACATAGATTGATTACATGCTCGGATTTTTTTTTCTACGTTTTAGTTAACCCTACTCCTACATCGATCAATCACTTCACTTTATTTTTATTGAGTTGAAAATAGTATATAAATACGTGTATATTTTAGGGTTGACTACCTCAAGGTAATCTTACATTTAGACTTTCGTACTAATTAGAAGTTAATCTCTTGATTGCATAATAATGGTGATTAGGCAATTCAGACATACTGAATTAGGCAATTCAGACATATGGAAATATTATTGTAATTATAGCATTTATTGTATTTCTACACATGGTTTGTTATAGTGAGCTGGACCATTTATGGTGAGCTGTCCATTTTAGGAATGTTGTAGAATCTTGTGCAATCTGTATATAATCAGTACACTGTGAATGAGAATAGTATGGCAATATTCATTCTTTTTATATTCTCTCTTTCCTTTATTATATGGTATCAGCGCCACAAGACCTGCGATGACGAGTCCCTCTACAGATTCTTCTCCTCCTTCTGCATCTTCTGCACCAATTCCGCTTTTTCCTTCTATAGCTTCTCAGTTTACCAAATATGGCCCTCATCCAGTTTCTATTAAACTCGAGCATGATAACTTTCTTTTGTGGAAACAGCAGGCTATGGCCACCATCAAAGGCCATAAGCTCCAATCCTTTCTTCTTCGTGGTGGGTCTATGCCCTCCCAATTTCTTACTGAATCTGATCGAGCATCAAACAAAGTTAATGATGTTTTTAGCACTGGGAGCAGCAGGACCAATTGCTCCTCTCATGGTTGCTTTCATCCATGTCTGATAGTATGCTCACCATGATGGTTGGTTGTGAGCATGCTCATCAGGTTTGGGACAAACTTGAGAGCTTTTTTGCTTCTTAAACAAAGGCCAAAGTGCGCCAGTTTAAGACACAGTTGAGGACCTTGAAGAAAGGTACCCTGAAAATGAATGAATATTTGTTAAAGGTTAAAAAGCTTGCTGATAGCTTGTTCTCTGTTGGCTCCCCTCTTAGTGATGCTCATCACATTGAGTCAATCCTTGAAGGCTTTCCTCAAGAGTACAATGCTTTTGTAGTGTCTGTGACTTCTAGGCAAGATCCTTATACTGTTACAGATATTGAGTCTTTTAGTGGCTCAGGAAGAAAGAATTGAAAACTATAAAAAAGATGCTGACACTGTTGCTACTCTGAGTGCTAATATGACACAAGTTAATCTCAAAACTACCAAACCTTCTGTCCAATCTTCCCCCACTGTTTCCCCTACTCGTGCCTCTAATCCTTCCTTTTCTGATGGCCGTTTTGGTCGTGCTTTTACTGGTTTTAGAGGAGGCCGTGGCAGGGGCAGATCCTTCTCTTCCAATCGACCACAATGTTAGCTGTGTGGCAAAACTGGTCACATGGCTTGGCAGTGCTTTCATAGATTCAATTCCCAATTTGTTAGTCCTTTCTCTCAGTCTGCTTCACAATCTTCACCCAACTCTCTTCCTAACACATCATCTTCTTCTTTTTCTCCCCAACCTGTCACTGCTATGTTTGCTTCCCCTAATTTCTTTGATTCCACTTGGTATCCTAACTCAGGTGCTAGTGCTCATATCACTGCTGATGGTTCTCATTTGGGTAACAAAACTGCATACAGTGGCAATGAACAATTTCTTGGCAAATGGATCAGGTATTAATATTAACAGTCTTGGTTATGCTTCTTTGCAACAGTTTTCTTCCTCTAATTCCTCTTTTTCTCTTAATCACTTATTTCATGTCTCACAAGCTTCTAAAAATTTGTTAAGTGTCTCTAAATTTTCTTCAGATAATCATGTTTACTTTGAATTTCATCCTCATGCTTGTTTTGTTAAGTGCCAGGCTTCTCAGAAAATTCTCATCAAGGGAATTGTTGAAAATGGTCTCTATGTCTTCAAAGATCTCACTGTCATTCCATCTCACACATCCAGTCATGAAGCTCTTACTGCATCCACCCCAGCTTCACGTTCTTCTTTAGCTCTTTTTAGACTTTCGCATTCAAGACTTGGTCATGCTTCAACTCCTATTGTTAATCATGTTCTTAAGTCTTGTAATCTTCCAGTTTTAAATAAAATTGATTTTCCTTTTTGCTCTTCTTGTTGTATGGGCAAGGCTCATCGTCTTCCATTTTCTTCTACTGGTTCTGTATACTCCAGACCTTTTGAATTAGTGCATATGGATGTGTGGGGACCTGCTACTGAATCTTCTAATGGCTATTCCTATTTTGTTCATTTTGTGGATGAATAGACTAAATTCACTTGGCTCTATCCGTTAAAACATAAATCAGAAGTTTGTAATATTTTTCTTAAGTTCAAAGCAATGGTTGAACTTCAATTTCAAACTAAAATTAAAGCAATCCAATCAGATGGTGGGGGTGAGTTCAGAGCTTTAGACAAACATCTTTATAATTTTGGCATTCTCCATAGATACTCATGTCCTCATACACCACAGCAAAATGGTACTGCTGAGAGGAAAATAAGACACATTACAAAACTTGGCATTTCTATGTTGGCTCAAGCTTCCATGCCTTTAAAATTTTGGGATGAGGCTTTTTTGTCTTCTGTTCATATCATTAACAGGCTTCCCACTCCAAACCTTCAGTATATCACTCCTTTTCCGTTGCTATTTGGTACTTCACACCTACTTATACTCATTTTAAAATCTTTGGTTGTGCTTGTTATCCTAACTTGCGCCCCTATAATACTACTAAACTACAATTTCGATCCACAAAATGTACTTATTTAGGATATAGTTCAGATCATAAGGGATATAGATGTCTGAATTCTGAGGGTCGCATTTTTATTTCAAGGGACGTACTGTTTGATGAGAATTCTTTTCCCCATTCTTCTTCAGTTTCCTCTTCTAATACTTCTTCTTTCTCTTCTTCACCTTCCCATCTACCATCCATTCCTCTAGTTCATATTGTTGCATCTAACATATCCAATGCTACTGTTATTGTTGGAGATTGTGCCCTAGGGCCAATCATTTTATTTGATAAAT
>QANZ01041480.1:16949-27351 GCA_003254925.1 Chamaecrista fasciculata | reverse complement strand
GTGTGGCTCACGTGTTGCTAACCAGGCTCAATTTCAGCTATCAATTTGTGTTGCATTTTAGTCATCAATTTCTATTTCATCTTAACCGTTGGTTTCTCTTGCATCGTAGCCGTCAGTTTCTATTCCAAGGTTAAATATTCATTTTGGTCCTCAAACTATGGAGTATGTTTAATTTTGGTTATTGAACTATTTTTGTCCTCAAAATTTTATATTTGTTTTGTTTTGGTCACCAAACCAAATATTATATATGTCATATTTTGTTTTTTGAGTTTACTGGTCTAAAATGGACAATCAAAAAATAAAAAAGCTGGAATTTTTTTTATTATTTTTTTAAAATTTTTGTGACTTCAAAACAATTTTAATTTTTTTGAAAATTTGTTCGAATCAATTTAAGAGAGTCCAAAATAGTCAAACCCCTGAATGATCTAATGATTCTAACCGAATTGTCTTCTCTCTTGAATAATCCCTTGATCGTCGAATCCAATTCAATCTAGACTGATTTTAATAAAAGATAATATTGTGAAATCGGAAATCTATTTTATTGGGCCATAAAGAGTTAAAATCGTTAATGTAGTCATTAAATTAAAATTACTTTTGGAAGGGTCATTGAAAATCACAAAGAAAATTGCTTTTTGGCAGATTTTCTTCATGGGCCATTAACAAAATCGCCATGCTTTTCTTTTGCTTCATTGTTTTTTCAGTTTTTTGACTTTGTATTTTCTTAATTTCTTCTCACTTTTTTCTGTTGTCAAAAAAGAGAATGGACATTCACCATTTTGTGGGTATCAAATTCCAAAAGAATGAGTGAAATAAAAGGTATATGAATTGATTCTCTTCTCCTTATTAATATAACTCTATGCTTTACAATTCTTTAGACTTCAATGTGGATTTAGAGGTCACCATAGGTGAGGTATAGATAAGATATCATGTTGTTAATTTTTAATTTGGACTTTGAAATAATATTTTTCTCATTTACTGAATTGAGAATACAGATCAAAATCAATTCTTATTATTTGAACTTTGGGAATAGTTAAATCACCATGATGAACCTGGTTTTGGCCGTAGGGCATTACCTGGTTCGATGAGGCAACTTTGGGTCAGAAGTCACCTGCAAGTCAATGAAAACACAGGGGTGGCCCTGCGATTCACCTCCGATGCTTAAGTCAGTAAAAAAGCCTGAGAGCAATAGTGTGTGGAAAATGGAAATAGTGCGTACCTTTTTCCAGTAGAGGAGCTCTCCTTTTATACTGGTGAAGTGAGACCTTTTTGACCTAGATATGGTCGAATGTGATCCTAACTGATTGGCCAAATCAGTTGTGATCTTTGGTGGAAATCCTAACTGTCCGTTATTCTCGCAGATCTGTTGGTCAGGTTACGGGAATAAGTTGTTTGTTTCGTGGGCGCCAGTTTGTTGGCGTTCTCGCCTGACGCAAGGCGTTTGGTGTCTTAACCATGCTAGGACTCTTTCTGTGGACGCCTAGCTGTTGGCGTCCTTGGTGCCTTACCTGTGTAGGGCTCTTTTGGCGTTCTACGCTCAGGGGATTCCTTTGATGAGCCTTTGAACGCCTATGGCCTAGGTCTTCCAGTCCTCGAGTCATTAGGCCTATTATCACACCATATCCAGATTTAACTCATAAAAAATTTCAAGATCTTTTTAATTAATGTAAAAATTATTTGATTTAATTCTTTTGGTCTTTATAATTTATATCAATATTCAATTAAGTCCTTAAAATTTATATTTTTGTTATTAGGTCCCTCTGTTTCTTGTTTTATTTAATTTTTTTTATTAAAACCTTGTTTGTAAATAACAGCAAAATCTCGTACCTTAACAGCTAATGACATGACAAACAAAAATGATAATATAATTAAACTCACTTAATATCTAATTAGCATTCAAATAAAGAAACCTTTATAAAATTTTGCATTAAATTTTAGTTGTAGAAGAACTGTAAAATTTTTTATCAAGAAGAAATTATAAAACTTCGCGTCTATTTAATTCCTAGATGAAGGGAGCTTTCTTAAAAAACAATTATAAAAATTTTGCATTGATTTTAATTTAAAGAAGAGATATATCTTTTTTTCTTAAATAAGTTTAATCATTATTTTTGTTTGTTACATTACTAATCAGGAGACAAAATTTTATTGTTATTCAACCGTATGAGTTTGATTATTACAAATGAAATTTAACTATATGAACTCAATTACAAAAATTAAAAGTACAGGGATTTAATTGAGAATTGACGTAAATAATTTTAAGTATCAATAAATTAATTAAACCAACTTATTATTATCAGAAAAATAAATTAGGGTAAATTACACTTTGGTACCCTGTGGTTTGACCCTATTTCACTTTGGTACCCTGTGGTTTGAAACCTGACACTTTGGTACCCTGTGGTATTCTCCATTAACACTTTGGTACCTTTTGGAGCTATTTTGTAATTTTAACCATAACAAATTTTGCAAAAATTACATATTGACCCCAATTTTTTTTAAGTTTTCATTTTAGTCCCTAGATAATATGTATCCACTATCCAGGGACCTATTTGTAATTTTTTGAAAATTTTTTGGGGTCAATATGTAATTTTTGCAAAATTTGTTATGGTTAAAATTACAAAATAGCTCCAAAGGGTACCAAAGTGTTAATGGAGAATACCAAATGGTACCAAAGTGTCAGGTTTCAAACAACATGGTACCAAAATGAAATAGGGTCAAACTACAAGGTACCAAAGTGTAATTTACCCAATAAATTATTAAGTTAAATGTGTCATTAAATTAGTCTAAACTACTCAAAATTTTGTCCTTGGCTCCTTGCTATGAGTTCAAGTATTACAACTTATGTATTAAATATTACAATTCAACATTCTCATTCAAATATTTCAAGTTTTAAGCTAAGATACTACATTGTTATTCCTGAAAACCTATTAAACTTTTAAGGTATTAATTAACGAATCATTATAAATATATGATAAACAAATAATTATCTTACCTCATCAATTAGTTCAATTAAAAAAATGAAGGTTGAGGTGGTGCAAGTGATTGAGGAATCAGAAGAGCATTTGATAGTTAGAACTTCATTTCTTGGGGGCAAAAATATCCTTTTCATCCTTAAACTTTAAATCAATTTTCAATTTTGTCCCCATTGTTTGTTCATTGTCAAATTTTTCCCTATAATTTTATATTTTAGTCGATTTTATCATTTGACTAATTTTTTTCAATAAATTAACGACAGACTCCATCGTGTTTTTCGATCTGAGTTAGGATTTGAGTTTCTTTTTCTATCAATTTTACATTACATCATGTCATTAATTAGCTACATAAGATCTGTTGTTAATATTTACCTAAAGTTAGAGCAAAGGATAAAATCAATCAAAATATGAAACTTTTGAGATAAAATTGACAGTAAACAAATATTGGGGACGAAATTGAAAATTGATGTAAAGTATGGGGATGAAAAAGGTGCTTTTGGCTTTTCTTGGATATTTGAAGAGAGAAATCTAGACAACCAAGTGGACACAATCACACAATGGCTTTGCCGGAAAAGTATAATTCATTTTTGCACCAGAAGCTTTCACACGTCTCAGGTAGACTCAAAATTTCATTAAGAGTTTCCAGTTTTATTTTTCTTTTTGGGGTCTCAAACCAAGTTAAATAGAAATTGGATCCTCTGAATTTAATTTCCCTAGAATTCTCTGCATTTGGCTAGTTTTTAGCCGTCTAATTTTGTGCTCGCCTTTGAGATTGTGACACGCGGCAACCTCATTTATTGAAACGCGTCGTTTTGGCTAAATTTTTGCAGGGCGTTCAATTGCCAAGAACTCTAGGAATGCAGAGGTTCCTGGTCGAGTTAAATAATAAATAGACAGTAAATGCTAAAGAAGCCTAGCTGCATAAAAAAAAAAATTTATAGTGACAACTTGTAAATAATGTAAAGTATTTAAGGCAAGTTTAAGGCATCCATTTATTATTCCTTTAACTTATGCTGTAGAAAATCATCCAATATATATATGTCTCAGAATTCAATATGAATGGTTGTACAATTGTACTTGCTCTTTAAGGGCCACAAATTCCTATTCCAATATAATATTTACAAGCATTGATAATTATCTAACCAACCCTAGGAATTAAGGCACTACCCTCACAACTAAAGGACTATACACATGCAATTTCCTATCCATCCAAGACAAGAACCCAAATTTATATCCCTTTGAGGGATCAACCACATTGAAGTTCACAGTGAACTTGACTTTTTGCCCAAGTCTTGTGAAAACCAACCTGTTTGGCACAACAGTGACATTAACTCCTTTGGGAGGAGACACTACAGCTTTGTATACACTCATTGGTTTCCCGACATTCGTCACGGTCCGGGTCACCAAGAAGTTGTCTTTTAGGTTAGGAACCGTGATGGACGGATAGTTGAGCTCTGATGCAGATTTGAATGTTTTGGTTTGATCACATGTTCTGTTGTCTCTAGTAACAAGATGGAGCGATCTCTCATTGTAACCAAGTGAACATAAAAATGACACATAATCTTGTGGCTCTATATCATAGATGAGACCAGGGTCAAGAACTCTAGCTGGGTTCACAAACCCAGATCCATAATCAAATGCATTAGCCCTTCTTAGTTCAGGATCTGCTCTAATGGGTCTGTGGAGCTTATCCAGAATTCCGGCTGCAAATTAATATTTCGGGTTAGTTTAATTTCTTGAACTGAAGTAGCTAGCTTGTGAGCTATAATTGTCTTGTTAGATCATAGTTTTCAGGCTAAAATGCATAAAATTTTCCTGAACTTTTAGTCACTAAAAATCCTCTTAACTTTGAGAAGTGACGGAAGATCCACTGAACTTATGATTTTGTGCAAAAGACTTTTTCTGTTAATGTTTTTACTAAAAAACAATCAAGTTTTGTGTTTTTACATAGTTTTATGATTATTGTTACATTTTACAATATTGATCCAAAATTAAAATTAACTATGGTTATAGTAAATAGTAGCCAAAAAACTAAAGATCTCTAGATTTTCACAAAATCAAAAGTCTATAGGGTCTTTTGTCAGTTTTCAAAGTTCATGAGGTTTCTAGGCACAGTGACTAAAGTTCAAAGAGGGATTTATGCATGTTTAGCCTAATTTTCACTATATATACTTATGGTACGTTTGGGAAATAAGAGGGGGAGGGAAGGGAGGAAATAAAAGGAACATTAACTCTCTGAAAATTTTCCCTTTGTTTGGAGATTCATACCTCCTCCAAAATATTTCAATTAAGGATTGCCCCCTTCAATTTTCAATTTTCTTTAACCAGGAGAAGATAGCATAATCGTCTTCCCTTTCGACCTCATAAGAAAAAGAAAAAAAAAAAAAGTAGAGCTAGTATTATACCAGTCGTCATTATGGCGGATTTGATAGCTGATGGAGACCAAGAAGGGTGTACAGCTTTGATTAAGATTGCAATTCCAGTGACATGAGGACAAGCCATTGAAGTTCCTGAAAGAATGTTAAACATCTTATTTTGTGTTGCTGGAGACCATGCTGCAAGGATGTTCAATCCGGGGGCTGTGATATCAGGCTACACAAAAACTCAAAAACAAGTACAAAAGAGTCAAAAGTCATCCAAGAATAAAGGTTTATACACATACAATATACATATACTAGGGGCTTGGCGTGCCCGTTGAATTGATTTAAAGTTGAAGATTATATTAAATTTTTATATTGATAAAAGAGTAAGTTTGGGACCAATTTGAGAAATTATAAANAAAGGTTTATACATACAATATACATATATATATATTACAAAAACTCATTTTTGTTTTAAGGTCAAAGTTCAAATTTAGTCTCATATTTTTTGCTCAGTTCCCAATTTGGTCATGTATATTTTTTTGTTTCACTTTTGGTTCTATATATTTGCAAAAGGTTTCACCGTTAGTCCTAACTAACCCAAAGATATGAGACTAAAAGTGTAACAAAAAAATATATGAGACTAAATTGGGAACTAAGCAAAAGATATGGGACCAAATTTTCACTATGGCCTTGTTTTAATTTCCCTTTTGTTATTGTCAACTTTACCTTCAAGATTTCAGGGGTTAAGCCATTGGGACCTTTGGAAGAAAATGTTGATACACGTGGTGCAGGCTTTGATCCCAATACTGTCTTTGCTCTGAGAATCCTTGACATTGGATTTCTGTTGAGAATAGTAGAAAGCTCAAAAAACTGGCAGTAATTATTAAACATACAATTCGGTCATTGAAAGATATACGAGTTGACAATTTAAACCCTAAAAGTCAAGTTTACAAACTTTAGTCTTTGAAAGTTATGGAGACAATACAACTTAGTTCCTCAAGTCCATTTTTTTAAGAACTAGTTGAGACAAAAAGGATTAAAATGTATTGGTTTCACGACTTTCAGAGATCAAAGAGTGTAAATTAAACTTTCAGATATTGAGTTTTCAGATATTGAGTTGTTAACTCGTGTATCTTTCAAGAACCAAGTTATATGTTTATTCCATAAGTAATAACTAAGTATGGAATTAAGAACTAAACTTTCTGTGATAACATTGTCAAGATAAATGCATGACAAGTGGATCGAGGGGTATTTTCTTGAAAGACTTAACTATATTGTCCAAAAACGATTAAATTAAAAAAGGAGAAAGCATCTTTTCCGTCCCTAAACTTTACAGCAATTTTCAATTTTGTCTCCAAAGTTTTATATTTTGATCGATTTTATCCTTTTCTCTAACTTTATCCACAGATTTTACATGACTAATGATATTAATGTAAAATTGGTAGAAGAAAAAACTAAAATCTTAACTCAGATTGAAAACCACGATGGATTATGTCATTAATTTGTTGAAAGAAGTTAGTCAAAAGATAAAATCGACCAAAATGTGAAAATTTCAGGACAAAAAGGGTGTTTTTTCCAATTAAAAAATAAAAATAAAAAACAAAATCACATGCTGTGTGTATATTAGAGAATTTGATAGTTAAACCCTGAAAAAAATAAAATGCACCTAAAGAATTTTATCCTAAAATTAATTTACCTTGTGTTATTGATATAGGAAAGAACATGTTTGCCTGTTTTCTTTCCAACTATAGTTGAAGGCAATACAAATGGAATTGCAACATCTTGATCTGTCTCATCAATAAGTATCATCCCAACACCACCTGCATCTTTCACTACTTTACTCTTTGCTATCTTTGACTCTGTTGAACTCTCTGCATGTCTACACACTAGAACTTTCCCTTTGGACTTGGTCTTGTTAAGTGAACTTTCTAAACAGTAACTACAAACAAAAATAAAAAGAAACACAGAACATAATTGGATTAAAAACATCCATCTGCATTAATATTTCCATAGTTGTTACATTCTAAACTACCTTGTGCTTCACCTGGATTGATAAGGAGTGAAATATCCTGCATTGGCTTCTGATGCTGAAATGATCCTTCTAGAGGCATTCATTTCCAATAGACTGAGACTTTCACCCTGTTTCATTCATTTAAACAATCAGGCTCTCCCCACACCAAATATCAGGAAAATACATCACAGTAAAGTGTTTTGATAACAAATTTTTTTGGGTAGAAAAGATGGTTTTATCGCGAGAAAAAACTTGATCACATAGTATACTTCATCATGGAGGTAGTCAAGAGGATCCAAATTCTTTTAGAGTTTTGTAAAAGGACAGTCCTATTATGATATTCCTTAGCAAGAAGGTGCATTCTCAATCTTGTTCTTCTTAGATCATGTCTCTCAATTTTTTTCCTTTCTATCCCATTTCACTTATGATTGGCTTGGACATTTGCCATTATCCAAGACTGTGAATTCGCAACTCAGATTGCTTATTCCAACTCCCAAGTTAGTAATATGTCAGTTTGAGGGAGGATGGAATTACAATTGGAATTCGGATTCTCTAGAATGCATTACGATAAAGTGCTTTTGTAACAGTTTTTTTCCCCATGTAGAAAAAACTTATCAACATGGTATACTTCACTGTAAAATAATCCAGAGGATCCAGATTCTTTAAAAGTTTTGTAAATTTGTACCATCATAGTAGCACCATTAAGGGAGGACAGAATTACAATCCGAATCCCAATCCTCTAAAATACATCATGGTATAGCGCTTTAATAACAGTTTTCCCGCATAGAAAAGTTGATTTTTTTCGTGTAGCAAAAGTTGAAAACTGAGAGGATCTGAATTCTTTTAGAGTGTTGTAAATTTGTACATACCGTGATAGTAGCACCATTTCCCAATTCAACATCAGAAGTGAAATCCCTATCAGTGGAGCTAGCAGCCACAGTGACAATCCATGGTGCAACATTGGTAGCAGAACCCGGGCTTCCTTCGTTTCCAGCTGATGCAACAACAAGCACCCCCCGGTTAGCAGCATGAAAGGACCCGACAGAGATGGCATCGCTGAAATAGTCTCCTTGAGGAGATTCTGGACCCAGAGACAAAGACAAAATGTGAACACCATCTCTGATTGCATCATCAAAGGCAGCAAGCAAATCTGCATCATAGCAGCCTGAGTCCCAACATGTTTTGTACACCGAAATCCTAGCCATCGGTGCTCCTCCGTGAGCTCCACCGGATGCTAATCCCATGTAGTTCATGTTTGCCACATAGCGCCCGGTAGCTATGGAAGCTGTGTGGCTGCCATGGCCAGAGCTATCCCTTGGTGATCTAAAGGACACTTTCTTGTCTGACTCTGATGATGATGATCCTTCTTCTTCTGCTTCATATCCACTCATGTAGTATCTAGCTCCAATCACTTTCCTGTTCCTCACATTATTCACCAATGAACATGACAATGCCATAATTTAATTAAAAGGTAATCTCTATAATGTGACATGACTTTAAGTTGCTTGACAAAAGGACTAAAAGTTTACTGTTTTTAAGTGTTAAATAAACTAGTGTGTGTGTACTTATGATTTTTGCTTTTGGAGAATAGAGTTAAGTAAATCTAGTAAATTAGAGATAGTTTAGCTAGTGAAATTAATGAAGCAATGATGCTCATGATGATGAGGATTTGGTTTTTTGGCAGAAACCTGTTGCATGATGAAGCATTGAAAGCTTCTCCAGATTGACATTGGCCTTTCCATCCTGGTGGTACTGGCGGCATGTCGGCGTCGCTAAAACTTGGAGATTCAGGCCAAATTCCTGTTTGAATGGCCATTATTATTTACAACGATAAAAAAAAGAGTAAACATATAAATTGGTCCTTGAAACATACATAAGTTGACAAATTAATCGCTGAAATTCTAGTCATGAAACTAATATATTTTAATCTTTTTGGCTCTGTATGTTAGTCCCTAAAAATTGAGTTTAAGGAATTATGCTGTATTGCCTCCACAACTTTTAAGGATTGAAATATGTAAACTAGACTTTCAAGGACTGAGTTGTCAGCTTATCTTTCAAGGACCAAAATGTATATTTACCCAAAAAAATAAAATACTAGTTTCCAGCTTGGTATGGTGCTTTTCTGGTTAAATTTGATGTCTTTGGAAGCACTTGTACCACAGGAAAAATAGAAAGTGAACAGAACATATTTTCTTTTCTTAACCTCTACAGAACAGATTTAAATAAATAATAGACTTTGTACTAAAGAAAAAAGCAATAAAATTATATAAAGAAATCATATCTTTGTTATAAAGTTCACCGATAAAATAAAGACACGCGGTACTAACCGGTATCAATGAAGCCAACAATGATATTTGCTTGGTTCCTAGTGGAGTAACCAAGAATCTCCATGGTTTCATCATCCAAAAGTCCCATAAAGTCCCATGAATGAGTTGTGTGCAGCTTCCTTTTAGAATTGGGGAACACAGAAACCACTCCTTCCATTTCTGCCAATTAAGTCCGAAACACACAAATTACATGACCCAATTATTAAATCTGGGTATAATGTAATTAAGATGAGTAAACTAACGATTTGGTCCTTAAAAGATAATAAAATATAAGATTTAGTCCCCAAAAGATGCAATTACAATCAATTTAGTCCTTTTCTTAAAGATACTAACTAAAATTTAATGACAAATCTAATGTACTACTAAATTTTGTTGACAATATACTTAACAGTTAATACTAAAAGATTAAAGACACTTAGATTTGAATCAATATCATAACCAAAGGACCAATTTGATTTCAATTGCATCTTTTAAGGACTAAATTTTATAATTTCATCTTTCAAGGACCAAATGATTAATTTACTAATTTGACAATAATAAGTTCATCAGTCTAAGTACAGAAAAAAAAAAAAAAAAAGAAGAAAGGGGAAAATTAAAATTTGAATCACTGACTTGAAATCTGGTAAGCCTGATCATCACTCAACTTAGCTGCAAACCCTCTGAAACCATGTCTATAGCTATAAACATGGGAAGCTTGAGCTTCCTCAATGCTGTTCATTCAACATCAATCCCAAA
>QANZ01041480.1:0-16902 GCA_003254925.1 Chamaecrista fasciculata | reverse complement strand
AAAAAAAAAAAAAAAAAAAAAAAGATAATTAATTTCAAGTGACAAATCTGAGATTAATTGACAATAGGAGATTAATTAAGCCTAACTAACCTTCCCTTATGAACATAAGCAAGAATTTGATGATTTTGCCTCAGAATATCTTCTGGGTCCTCACCATTCTTGCTTCCCATGTACACCACATAAACCTGCTAATACCATAAAATCCAGAATTCCAGATTTCCATATATAAAAAACCCCACCAAAAACCCAGAAAAAAAGAAGAAAAGAAAAACTAAAATAGGCTAAGAATGAGAGTAATTACCTTAGCAGAGAAGCAGAAGCTAGTTTGTGCAACAAGAAGTGAAAGGTATAGATAGAGCAAGGCAGAGCTTGCAGAATATGAAGAAGTAGAAGAAGGCATTATTGTAAGCAGTAGTGCGTGGTGTTGCTAAATTCTAACAAATGAATGCTAATGGAGAATGAAGAAGATAACAAGAAATGGGGTTTATTATATCTATATATATATATATATATAGAGAGAGAGAGAGAGAGAGAGAGAGAGAGAGAGAGAGAGAGAGAGAGAGAAAGAGAAAATGGAGGCACGAAAAAAAGAGAGGAGGAAATAAGGAATCATGGTTTCAGGATGTGATTGTGATGTGTTATGTGAAGTGTGTACCTTCTAACAAAAAAAAAATGTGTAGTGTGTACCTACTGTATATACTATATAGGTCAAAACTCCAAATTGATCCCAGACTTAAAGGGTAGAATTCAAATTGGTCCTAAATTTTTCATTTATTTCATATTGGTCCTACATGTTTTTATAATTCCACAAATTGGTCTCACAGTAATGAAATGTGGTTATATCTCTTTCGTTTCAAGTTTAAATGTGATGTATCCAGAGTTAAAAGTTGCTTTTGACAAATATTTTCTCTATTCAATTGGGGTTATAAACAAACGAGGTCAAATCGGATTTCAAAAGTAGTTGCTCGTTTCATAGTCATCAAAGAAGTGAATTTAGTTATATCTCTCTCATTTTAAGTCTGAATTCAAAAAATTCAAAATTATGTGTTAACTTTTAAAGAGTTCATTCTCTGCCTAGTTGAAAACCATTAAAAATGAGGTCAAATTACGTCTCGGAAGTAAATTTGGGACTAATTTGAAAAATTATAGAAATATGTAGGATCAATCTGAAACAGATGAAACATTTAGGACCAATTTAAAATCTATCCCATATATTTGGGATCAATTTGAAGTTTTGATCTATAGTAATCAATGAGGTATATTCATGGAAGAAAAAGAAGATGGGGAAGGAAGATGACAAAATGTGAAATTAACCGTCACTCATGTCTCTTTATGAGCTTAAGGTGAATTGTACTAAATTTAAGCCTCAATTGGTTTTCTTAATGGAGACCAAACATTGTAAAAAGAAGCTGGAAGTGGTCAGAAGAAGAAAATTTAAGTATGATGAAAGTGTGTATGTTGATCCAGTGGGGCTGTCAGGTGGTTTGGCAGTGTGGTGGGTTATAGCTGTTAGAGTGGAAGTTTTGTTCAAGTCAAAAAATATTATTCATATGGCTGTTTCTGGGGGCCAGTTTGGTGATGTGTGTTTAGTCTCTTGTGTTTATGGACCTCCAAGAGCTAGTCAAAGAGAGGTATTTTGGAACAAATTAGCTAGTCTTGCTCCCTTTGATGATACTCCATGGCTGTGTGTGGGTGATTTCAATGATATACTGTATCATTCAGAGAAGTGGGGTGGCAACGTCAAGGCTGTGGGTTCTTTCATACAGTTTCAAGAATGGGCTTCTAAGTGTAGTATGGTTGATCTTGAATATAAAGGTCATCTCTTCACTTGGACTAATGGTCAATTGGGGAGAGGTTTAGTGAAGGAGAGGTTGGATAGAGCTATGGGAAATGTCAGTTTTAGGTTGACTTTTGAAAGAGCTATGATTTTGCATATTGATGTGTTGGAATCTGATCATAGCCTTTTGATTGTTGATCTAAATTTTGTGGATAGAAGGTCTCCTAAGCAGTTTCATTTTGAGAGTGTTTGGGTTGAGCATGTGGAGTTTCCCAAGGTGGTTGAAGATGGTTGGTTTCTTGATGGTGCTAGGAGGTGTGAGGATAAAATTTGGGAAGTTCATAAAAGGTTAGATGGGTGTTGAGATAATCTGTCTAAGTGGAGTAGAAGAACCTTTCCGAACAACAGGAAGAAAATTGATCAGTTGATGCGGCAGTTATCTGTTTTGAAGAATGGAGAAATTGATGATGATAAAGCTGTTGTCATACAAAGTATTAAAAATGAGATTGAGGGTTTTTGGAAACTTGAAGAAAAGTACTGGAGGCAAAGATCCAGGGTGAATTGGTTAAAGTTTGGGGATCTCAACTCTAAATTTTTTCATGCTGTTACAGTGCAGAGGAGGCAGTTAAATAGAGTTGTTAGAATTAAAAGTGATAGTGATGTATGGTTGGAGAGTGAAAGTGACATTGGTGGCTGTTTTAAGAGTTTTTTTGAGGAACTTTTCACTTCTTCAGGTCCTAGAGATCTGTCTTATGCTCTAAGTTTTGTGAGGAGGAAGGGTAATGATGTGATGAATGCAGATTTGATGAGGCCAGTTACTATGAAAGAAGTGAAGGATGTAGCTTTTCAGTTGGGTAGGGACAAAGCGTCAGGTTGTGATGGTTTTTCTGGGTGGTTCTATCATTTTTCCTGGAATGAGATTAAGTGTCAGATTTTTGAGTTAGTGGTTGATTATGTGTAGAATGGAAGGGATTTGGAGTTGATCAATGAAACTAATGTAGTTCTTATTCCAAAAGTTGACAAACCTGAATGGGTGTCTCAATTTAGACCCATAGGTTTGTGTAATTTTGTTTACAAGATTATTTCAAAAGTTTTGGTAAACAGAATGAAAGGAATACTGCCTGATTTGGTGTCTGAACATCAAAGAGCTTTTGTCCCAGGAAGATTGATACAAGACAATGTGGTGATTGCCCATGAAGCATATCATTATTTGAAAAACAAAAGGGGAGGAGGGAGAGCTGAAGTGGCCTTGAAAATAGATATAAAGAAGGCATATGATAAGGTAGAATGGGATTTTTTGGAGGAAGTTCTTTGGAGTTTGGGTTTCTGTGAGATGTGGGTAAGAAGAATTATGGGTTGTATAAGATCTGTGAAGTATAACTTGCTGTTATCTGGGAAGAAAATTGCTAGTATGATTCCTGAGAGAGGCTTAAGACAAGGAGACCCATTGTCTCCTTATCTTTTTCTGTTTGTTTCAGATGTTTTGTCTAATATGATCACTGAGGCTGTCAGTAGTAAAAGTTTGCATGGAATCAAGTTTGCTAGAGGGTGTCCTATGGTTTCACAGTGCTTCTTTGCGGATGACTCTCTTTTTTTCTTAAGAGCGAATAAAGAGAATTGTGATAAAATGAAGGAGCTTCTTGGTGTGTATTGCTGGGCTTCAGGTCAAGAGGCAAACTTAGAAAAGTTTGGAGTTTTTTTCTCATCTAATGCTTCTGATGAAATTAAAGTTGTGGTTTGTGAGAGCTTGGGGGTGACTTCTAGTAATGATCCAGAGAAATATCTGGGTTTACTTGCTGTGTGGAAAAGATCCAAGAGGTCTGCACTGGCTTTTGTAAAAGATAAAGTGGCAAAGAAGATGGCTGGATGGAAGAGAAGTCTGCTGTCTCAAGCTGGGAAGGAGGTCATGGTTAAGGTTGTGGTGAGTGCAATTCCTGCTTATGCTATGCACTGTTTTAGGTTTCCAAAACAGACTTGTTGTGAGCTTGACAGTATGGTGTCTAATTTCTGGTGGGGGCAAGGTGAGAATAATAATAAAATTCATTGGTTGAATTAGAACAAGATGACTGCTGCTAAGAAGAGTGGGGGGATGGGTTTTAGAGAATTTTCTTGTTTCAATTTGGCTTTGCTTGCAAAACAAGCTTGGAGAGTGTTGAAGAATCCTGAGGATCCTTGGGTTAAGGTGTTGAAGGGTGCATATTTTCCTAACTGTGATTTTCTTAGTGCAGTTAAGGGATCTAGAGCCTCTTGGGCTTGGTCAAGTCTTCTTGAGGGGAGGGATTTGTTAGTTAAAGGGTTGGTGTGGAGAATTGGGGATGGTTCTAAAGTGAATATCTAGAGGGATAGATGGATTCCAACTTTGGAAAATGGTAAATTGGCGTCTAGTGATCCTGGTTTGGAAGTTGATGCTGTAATGGTTGAAGATCTTATTTTTGAAGGAAGATGGAAGCTGAACAGTGTTGAGAGATGGTTGATGGCTGATGAAGTTGAAGCAATTATGAGAATTCCTCTGCCTATGCATCAAGCACAAGACTCTCTTATTTGGGCAGAGGATAGAAAGGGTGTATATTCTGTGAAGGGGGGTTATCATTTTGCGAAAAAACTTCAGTCTGGTGACTCTTTGAATAAAGCTAGTACTTCAGATGTAATTGAACTGAAGAATTGGCAATGGATTTGGAGAAGCTCATGTCCTCCAAGGGTGAAGCAATTTTTGTGGAGAGCCTGTAGGAATGTCATTGCAACAAAGGAAGCTTTGTTTAGAAGAAGATGTGGTTCTTCACCTATTTGTCCTTTATGTGGTGTGAGTGATGAAACTGTGGAGCATGCTATTTTGCTTTGTGAATGGGCAAAGAAAGTTTGGTTTTGCTGTCCTTTGGCTTTGAGAATTGACCCTTTAATGATTTCTTCGTTTCATTCTTGGTGTGAGGAGTGGATGGGGAAGGCTTTTAAAGGGGATGTGATTGCTAGTTGTATGTTTGCTTTTGGTTGTTGGCTGATTTGGAAAGGCAGGTGTGAAGCTGTGCTTGAGGGATGTGTTCTTGATCCAATTGATGTGGGAAGAAGGATGTTTGCTGCAGCAACTGAAAATTGTAGAGCTAATGGGGGTTCTACTGGGGTTGTTGAAGGAAGTGGGAATAGGGAAGATCAGTGGATGCCTTCGGATCCTGGGCAGTTGAAAGTAAATATAGATGGAGCTTTTGATAAAAGCACTTTAAAGGCTGGGGTTGGTGTGCTGCTCAGGAACAGTGAAGGTTGTGTTATTGATGATTGTGTGGGCTCATTTGCAGCAAGCTCAGCTTTCATGGCAGAAATCTTGGCATTAAGGAGTGCTGCTGTGTTGATTTCTTCTTTGAATTTTCAGAATGTTGTTATTGAGTCAGATTGTAAAGAGTTGGTGTCTTGTTTTAATAATGATGTAAATGTACAATGGGACTGTGAGGTAGTTTTGAGTGATGTAAAGTTGTTGTTGAGGTCTGTTCCTGCTGTGAGTGTTTGTTTTGGAAGCAGGATGGTTAACAAGGCAGCTGATTGGCTTGCCAAGGAGAGTTTGAGGGGAATGTGTCCTGTGGATTGGGTCATGAGACCCCCATTCCCCCTTGAGTTGATCTTGTTGGGTGATGTTGGGTTTTCTGCTGAAGGTATAGGATAGTCTGGGTGTGTTTGGGGTTGGTCTGTGTTGCTTTGTGCAGCAGGCTTGTGTGTTGTTTTTGTTTTTGTGGTAATATACTTCTTTTCGGCCAAAAAAAAAATGTCTCTTTACTGCTTAAGACATTCATTATTACAAACAATCTTGTTCATGTACTATACTGCTGAGTAATGAATCCAACACCTGTTTTAGTGGAATTCAAAATTGGATTCAACACAGTAGATTAGTCAATTTCAGGTACAATAAAAATGAATCAATCAACCCTACCAAAATAAATGAATTAGTGGAGAAGTGTTTGATTTAGTGATAAGCGAGTTACACTCTAGATTAAGGGACTTAGGTGCGAGTTCTGGAATTGGCAGTTAGAAACGGTTCGAATGAGATTAATCTTCGCCTAGTCTATTACACGGATAGGTGAAAGAAACTTATGATTAAACCAAAAAAGAAGTGAATCTTTTTAAATATACTATAGTTTAGAGAGAAAAAAAAAATTAAAGAAAAAAAGTATCAATGAAACTTATAATTTCTCTCTCCATTTTTTTTCTTTTTCTTTTTAAAGTGCAGTGTACAATGCATTATAGAAGATCCACCTTCCATTCTATTAAATTTAACTCTTGTTGGTTGTCAGAAATATTTTTATTAAAGAGAGTTTTATGTTGTTATAAGATCTCTTTACTCAAATAAAAAATAATCTTTATTGGATCATTATTTGATACTTTATGATTATAGTAATAAAAAAATAAAGTCAGATCTTGGGAAGAAAAGAACAAGAGCATGGGCTTCCTATACACAGATGCATCTTGTTTTCTCTAATTTGTGTGAATATATATATATATATATATATCTGTCAAAGAGATCTGTTTTTAGTAAGAGAAAATGTTCCTATAAATTTGTATCTACCAGTGGAATCTTAAGTTAATGATACTATAATGATGATTGTATATATAAGAATGATCTGATTTTATTTTAAGCCAAAACGTCAAACTGGTCTCTTATAGGTTGAAATCGGTTCTTTATCATACATGTTTCCATGATTTTTTAAATTGGTCTTTTATATTTCATTTCTTTCAGATTTGTCATACATGTTTTTAAAATTTTTCAAATTAGTGTCAAACCTACTTTCGAGATGCGATTTGACCTCATTTGCTAACGATCTTAATTAGACAGAGAAAAAATCTTTCAAGAGTTAGCACATAATTTTAATTTCATCGTCTTCGGATTTGAAACAAGAGAAATATGACTAGTTTGCTTATTTAACCGTAAAACGAGTTACCCACTTTTTTGATTCAATTTGATCTCGTTTGTTGATGGTCCTAAAGTACTTGTCAAAAGAAACTACTAATAATTCTAGATTCTTTGTATTCAAATTAAAAACAAGAAAGATGTGACCATTTTTAATATTTTTGTGACCAATTTGAAAAATTATGAAAATATATAGAGTAAACTACCAAATTGGTCCCTGGATTATTGGCTCGCTGACAGATTGGTCCCCGAATTTAGGAAATTGACAAATAGGTCCCCGAATTTTTTTAACAAGTCAAATAGGTCCCCAAATTTTTCTAACGTTAGTCAAATAGGTCCCCAAACAGAAGGACCTATTTGACAAACTTTAGAAAAATTCAGGGACCTATTTGACTCGTTAGAAAAATTCGGGGACTTATTTGTCAATTTCCTAAATTCGGGGACCAATCTGTCAGCGAGTCAATAATCCAGGGACCAATTTAGTAGTTTACTAAAACTATATAAGACTAATTATTAATAAATAAAAGATAAGAGACCAATTTGAAATTCACCCCATCTATAAAACAAACAAAACCTTATTAAAATTGTGAATTCATACTAACGAAGGGTGAGATGCTTTCGGTGTGGACAAAAATTGCAAAAATGACCCTTATATCCCGGAGAGTGTTGGAAAATGAAAGCAAACAATGTAATTAATTAGCATTCTCAAGAGTTAATGGACACAAAAGTGGCTGAGCATATCATATTCCAGCATGTGACCACTCACTCTTGCGTCTTAATCTAATATTTTTATGGAGTCAAAATTTAGGGTAAATTATACTTTGATACCCTTTGGTTTGACTCTATTTCACTTTGGTACCCTGTGGTTTGAAACCTGACACTTTGGTACCTTGTGGTATTCTCCATTAACACTTTGGTACCATTTGTAGCTATTTTGTAATTTTAACCATAACAAAATTTCCAAAAATTACATATTGACACCAAAAAATTTTCAAAAAATTACAAATAGGTCCCTGGATACATATTATCTAGGGACTAAAATGAAAACTTTAAACAAATTTTGGGGTCAATATGTAATTTCTGAAAAATTTGTTACGGTTAAAATTACAAAATAACCCTAAAGGGTATCAAAGTGTTAATGGAGAATACCACAGGGTACCAAAGTGTCAGGTTTCAAACCACAGAGTACCAAAGTGAAATAGGATCAAACCACGAGGTACCAAAGTATAATTTACCCTAAAATTTATTGTTTGATTTTTAAATTTGTAGTAATTTTTAAGTAATTAAAATATTAAGTTTAGTCTCTAAATTATTATAATCTCTAAAGTTTTTGGTTTTTGTATCAAATTCATGTACTAAAACAATATAGATTTAATACAATTTCAGGCACTAAACAAAATACTAATTCAGAAAAAATTCAGGATCAATAAGTATAAAATTAATTTAAAATCAGGGACCAAATCATTATTAAAGGACTAAATCATTAACAATTGAAATATTTCAAGGACTAAATCATATATTTCTATTATTTAAAGATTAATTCGTTGACTTAGTGTAAATTCATATGCTAAATTTTAATTTGACAGTTATATTATTTCAAATAATTAGTGATAAACTGGAAAATGACTGGCACTTACCTAGTTCACCGGAGAGGGCTGCAAGAGCCAAGACTTGAACGAAGACCTGCAAAAGCTTCACAGGGGGGGCCCTGCGAAGTGTACTCCGACGCTCAAGTTAGTAAGAGAGTTATATGAGAGTAAGAGAGTTTTAGAGTGTAAGAAGTAGCTAACCTTGAACTGGTGAAATGGGCTCTATTTATAGAGCAGGGAGGAGAGAGGTGGTCAGCGTGCGGGGCGGACCACGTTCCGGGCACGATCTCCACCAGCGAAGATGGTGGAGACCGAGATTTGCGGAGCAAGGCAATCGTGGGAGATTGCGTGTTGTGTTTCTAGGCGGGCGCCTAGAAACTGGAGATCGTGGGTATGAACAAGTCAGTAACCCACGATCTCCCGTAGCGTGGATTGCGGAGCGGGGTAGTCGTGGTGGCCACGTGTCATTTGGGGGACGGGCGCCAAGACCCAGGATGGACCATGAGCGCCCCTAAATGAGTTTAGGGCGCCCGACTGACTCGAGGGCGCTTCGCAAGGTGCGGAGGGGAGGAGAGGCCCGGTGCGAGGGCCGTTTAGGCGTACGCCCAAATAGTGATGTATCAATTAGATTTAACAATAACTCTTAATTAAATTTTCAATCAAAAGGACTATAAAATTACATTTACATTTTTAGAGGATCAAATCTTATAGTTTTATTTTAAGAAACATTTATCAACCCATTCCATCATTCAGGAATCAATAGTGAATTTCTTATATGTCAATCAATAATTAAGGGGTTAATTATATCCTAATCCATAGACGTCACTTCATGCTTAAATAAAGATTGTATCTAAATAAATAATTGCTTTCCAATTCTCCACACTAATGATAGATTTGTGAATTTAAGACATCAACATGTGAAATATATAGTAAAAACAAATTATAGTACACCTTCTATTTATTTATAATTTAATATAAACAATGGAGTTAGCTCAACTGTGCAAATAGTATGTGGCAAGTTAAACAAGATCTTGGGTTCAAATTTTGTAAATGCAACAACTCTAGATTCTCATACCATATCTTCACCTTTTCATAATCTCTAATTTACGCATACAATTGAGACTCTATGAGTTTTTATTTTTAACATTATCTTAAACTTTTTTTTTTGTTTCANAGCGTCTTTTGTACTTTGGCCATTTTAGCGAGTTGAAGAGAGAGAAAAGAGGAAATCGAAGAGTCCAGTCGCCGGAGTTGCCAAACCGTCGCCGGAAATCGAAGCGAAGTGACCGTGGAAGTTCATCGGTTCGAGCGAGAAGCTTGCTGGTAAGTGTTTGGTGTTGATTTTGTGTTGCATTTCGCTGAGTTAGGGTTTGTTTTTCCGAGGAAAATGGGTTTTCGGGTTTGACTGTTGGAGACGCCGTCGTGGGTGACGGCGGANATTTTCTACCGATTGTGTATATTTCTCGCTGGGTTAGGGTTTGTTTTTGTGAGAGTCGATGTGGCTGTTTGTCTTTGGGTTTTGGGGAGGCCGTCGTGGGTGACGGTGGAAATGGGTGGTTGTCTGGAAGGAGTGGTGGGCATTCGCTGTTGGGTGTGAGTTTGTGAGTGGGACAGCGAGAAAATGGGTGTGGGTTTGGGTGTGGGGTGTTGAGTTTCTGGGTTTTTTCTGGGTTTTCTGGGTTGGGTGTTCATCGAGTTCATACTCTGATGAAGGTGACGTTTGGGGTTTTTCTGGGTTTGCAGGGCGGGCGTCGCATGTGAGTGAGGCGGTCGTCAGTTGTATGGTCGTGACATGTTTCTTTGTTTGCAGAGTTAACAGGATACGAGTGTGCAGTAGTTGATAAGCAGGGCGAGCGCCTCTAATTATTCAACTTTCAAACTAACACCCAAACGTACAATGTCTTCAGGTACCTCCTAATCCCTTATATTTTGACTTTTCTGGCAAGTGTTAGAGACCATGGTGGTCATTAGGGAGTTAGAAGAGGGAGAAGAACTGAGTAGTGTTAGTAGTTTCACTACACAGGGCAGTAGCTCTGTAGATTTGGAAGAGGCTCGGCGGTCGTTAGAGGAGACAGTGCAGCGGGCGGCTAGGTTACTAGCCAGGAGAGCGAGTGAGAGGGCGGGCGCTCTTGTTGTCTACAGAGGGGGTATGGATCTGGCGACCTCACCTCCATCAAACGTTGAACAAGATCCAGTAGAGGTGTCGGAGGAGCAAGTGTTGGAGCTCTCCGACTGTTCAGAGGGAGAGCCCCCGATGTTGAGGGAGGAGCCAACGGGTCCCCTGAGTGGGTCGGCGGCGGAGGGGGAGCGCCTGATCATGGCGCGCGACGCTGTGGCGTGGGACGCCGCAGAGGGGTTGGGAACCCCGAAGTGAGGGCGACCGCGGGGCCGCCAGCAGAGCCATCCAAATTTGCCAACGTCGAGGATTTGGAGGCGGCCCATGTGGCGTATTTTGGGCCAGGTACCGGCCGGGAGGGGAGTGGTATGGCCGTCGGCGGGTGGGACGGCAACAATTCTATGTGGTGGACTCATCCGCGTGGGTTTATCGTACACGAAATCTTGTTGCGGGAGTGTGACTCCGACATGCCGTTTACAGATTTCGAGATGGAGGTGCTGAATCACCTCAANTGAATCACCTCAACTGTTGTCCGGCGCAGCTGGCGGCGAACGCCTGGAGAAGTTTGAAATATCTGCAGTATGCTGCGTGGACAGTGAGCAGGGAGCTCACTGTGAAGTTATTTCTATACTGGTTTTCTATGAAGCTCGGGGATAACGGGCGGGTGAACCTTCAGAGAAAGGGGGGTGCCCTTCATGGGTTTCCGGCCAGTATAAGCAATTGGAAAAACTGGAAGGATAGATACTTCCCCCTGGTGGACAACGATGTGGAGCGCCCGTGGTGGGTGAGGGATGAAGACGATCGCCCGTTGTTCCCAGTGGCGTGGTCGGACGCCATCACGGGGAGTAGCCTGATCAAGAGAGGGCATTTGAGCGAGGAGGAGCGGCGGACGGATAGGCTGCTAACCTCGTTTTACAAAAATTATCAACAAACATGTAATGTTTTGACTAACACTAACATTTGCCTTTCTTTGTCACGTGTGACTTGGTTGTTTGAGTTGTATCTAACAAGTTTGTTATTGGTTTTGTAGCAATGAGAGAGGCGCAGAGGAGATCCGACATCCAGGGCGCCGGGAGCTCGGCCGCGGCGGGCCGGGCGGAGAGGAGCGCTGAGCCGGGGAGGGCTCAAGGGAGGCCTCAAGGGGGGATGAGGGCGCCACCAGTCGCGCCAGGCGGGAGGCCAAGGGGTTCGGGCCCTTCGTCTCGCGTGACCTCTGCTTCTGGGGGCGTGGGGCAAGCTGCGGCGAGCCCATCGAGGAGGAGGACTGGACCACCAGTGTTGGCCCCTGGTGGTATGAGGCAGGCGGGGGGCCCGTCAGAGAGGAGGAGGCCGGACGGGAGGGGGAAGGGCCCAGCTGAGACGGAGGAACCACCGGCGAAGAGGGCGCGCGGAGCCAGCGCAGCGGATCCTGGGATGTTCATCCACTGGGATGACATGGAGTTGGATCAGTTCATTAAAATGAGCCATCCAGATGGCGACGGGCCAAGGAACCCGAGGATGGAGATGCCGGACGCCCGGCGGGTGAACGAGAATGGGGAGGCTGAGTTCCCCTATCTGCCGGCGCGTCCATTCAGCGGGCGGTTTTCAGGCATAGCCTCTGTCCAATCCCTCTACTCCAACGGGACTTACGAGTGGCATGACACTCTGGTGGCCGATGCCTACAAGCGCCCGCCGGCGGACTATGCGGCGCAATTCGGCATGATGGCGTCTGTGGCCAGCCACGCGGCACAGACGCTATCCCACAATCTGGCCAAGGAGGTGGCCCGCCTCAGGGAGGAGGCCCGAACGGCCGGTGGGGCTGAGCAGCTGAAAGCACTGGAAGCTGCCAGGGATAAGGCGCTGGAGGAGGTGCAGGCCGGGCGGGCCCAGGTGAAGAAGCTGGAGGAAGAGAGGAAGAAGGAGAGGGAGAAGAGGAAGAAGGCAGAGCAGGAGGCGGGTGCGCAGCGGGGGGAGGCTGCGGCCGCCAAAGCAGAGTTGGAGGCTTACCGGGCGGGAGAGGCCCAGAGACTAGAGCGCGCGCGCCGCGACGAGCGTCGTCAGTGGTATTGGTATTATATCCAAGCCACCTCGCGAGGGTTCGAGAACTGTAGGAAGCAGCTGGCCTTTCTGAACCCAGGACAAAATGAGGCGGGCCTCGATTACACATTTGAGGTGTTGCCCAACAGTCGAGGCGGTGAGGAGATCCGCATGCGCGCGGATGATGACGAGCCCGGGACGCCAATGCCAGATCTGCCAGAAGATTGGACCATCCACGCGCTGGAGGTTCAGGAAGGGCGGTCCCCTCTCAGGCCAGGGGATGAAGGGTACGTTCCCCCGGCGGACGTCCAGAGCACCGCAGGCAATGAGGCGGACGTCGAGCAGATGTTGATTGTACCGGATAGCGGAGGTGCAGAGGGTAGTGGCGACCACGCTCCGGGGAACGACGAGCCGGTGATTCTGGACGATTAGGGCGTCCGTGATTTGTAATCTTGGGGGGTGTTCCCCGTTTTGAATTTTCTGGGCGTGTGTGCCCTCTTTTTTTTCTTTTGTGAATTTGTATGGGGTGTATGCCCCTTTTAAACGGATCTGTTGGCCAGTGAGGCCTTTATTAATGCAGGCCAGAAGGCCATTTGTTTGATTATTGCTGTGGTGATCATAACTGCTGTTATTTCACATCTTTTGTGTTTGATATTTGCGCAAGTGTATGTATGTGGGTGTGTGTCCGCCCAACTGAGTTGGCGATCGGACTTTTGGGCTAGCCAGCCAAGAGGTAAGGGACCAGCATGGCGTATGAGCAACTTCTCGGCTCATGGGCGCGCGGAGTGCCAGAATGAAAGCGTATGGAGGCGTCCCTCCAGCCTTCGAGCTCTTCTTTGGAGCGTGTAGTGAGACGTTGTGAGTTAGGCTGTGCCTAAGCGAGAGTAATTGAAATAAATGCGAATGTAAATGAATCGAATAAATCCAAGAGAATGCCATAGTTATATTGATGAAATATATTGGCGGTCGTTACATAAAGTAGGTAATCACGACATGTAAAAGCGTACAAGAGATTACATAAATGAAAATACATAAATGAAATCAAAGCGTGATATTGTTGACCGTGCGGTCGAGATATTTTCTGAGGCTCGCGACGTTCCATGTGTTTGGTAGGCGGCGGCCGTCCAGAGTAGAGAGCACGTACGCGCCACCAGGGATAACCCTGGTGACCCGGTATGGCCCTTCCCAGTTGGGATGGAGCTTGCCGTGCGAGCGGTTCAGGCGGTCGTTGGCCACATCACGAAGAACGAGGTCGCCAACGTCAAGGATCGGTGTCTGACCCTTTTATTGAAATACTTGGCCATGCGCTCCTTGTAGGCGGCCTGGCGGATGCTGGCGATTTCTCGCACCTCCTCAAGTTCGTCTAGAGCTATCGCTCGACAGCCTCGGTTTGCCTCCTCATTTTAGTATAAGACCCGGTCGGAGAGAAAGGCGGTCTCAGCTGGAATCATGGCGGGCGACCCGTACGTGAGGGTGTAAGGTGCCTCGCCTGTGGATTCTTGAGGGGTGATACGGTAAGACCAAAGGACGGTTGGGAGTTCGTCCGCCCAGCGGCCTTTGGCGTTGTCGAGCCTGCGCTTCAGCCCATTTAAAATGATGCGGTTGGCGAGCTCGGTTTGGCCGTTGGTCGAGGGATGCTCGACTGAAGTGTTACCGAGGGAGATGTCATACTGGGTGCAGAAATCGCGGAAGGATTCACTGATGAATTGGCGGCCGTTGTCGCTGATGATTCTCTGCGGGACGCCAAAACGTGATAGTATGTTCTGCAAGACGAATGTTTTCATCTGGGCAGAGCTGATTGATGTTACTGGTTCAGCCTCGATCCACTTTGTGAAAAGGTCGATCGCGACGATGAGGAACCGGCGCTGGCCCGTGGCGGTCGGAAACGGCCCGAGGATGTCGATCCCCCATACGTCAAATGGCCAAGGGGATTCCATTGGGCGCATGTCTTCGCCCGGAATATGGATGCGATTGGCGTGCTCCTGGCACTTGTGGCAAGTTTTCACCAGGGCTGTGGCGTCCCGTATGATCGTGGGCCAGTAGTACCCCGAAATGAGCACTTTGCGTTTGAGGGTGGGCGCCGCTTGGTGTGAACCGCAGAGTCCCTCGTGGAGCTCCTCGAGAATGAGGCGGGCGTCGTTTGGCCCTACGCATCTGAGGCAGGGCATGGAGTGACCTCGCCGATAAAGATCATTCCCCCAGAGGAAGTAATGCGCAGCTCGGCGCACCACTTTTCGAGCTTCGTTTCGGTCTGCTGGGAGGGTGCCATCCCGAATGTAGGACATGATGGGCGTGCGCCAATCAGCCGTTGTTGAGATAGCAAGGACCATGGGGCCCTCGATTGATGGGCGTTCTAAGGTAGTGCGGATGATGGAGGAGCGACTCCGAGCATCTGGCTTAGAGGCCAGTTTGGCTAGGGCGTCCGCTCTAGTGTTCTTAGAACGCAAGATGTGTGAGAATTGGGCGGCCCGGATGTGATGGCGCAGGATGTACTTGGCTTTTTCCACGTACTTGAGGATGGTGGGCTCTTTGGCCTCGAAGTCTCCCTTCATGTGACCGACCACCAGCTGGGAGTCGCTATAGACGTGGATGTCCTGGGCGCCCATGCCCACGGCGAGTTCGAGGGCCGCGATGAGCGCCTCGTATTCGGCCTGATTGTTCGTGGCCGGGAAACGTATGTCGATGGCCTGTTCAATGCTGTAACCATCAGGGGATTCAACAATCACGCCCGCGCCACGGAGCTTGGCGGATGAGGCCCCATCGATGTAGAGGTTCCACACGATGAGGGTAGGATTGGCGGGCGTCATCTCTGCGACAAAGTCAGCCAAAGCCTGGCCTTTGATGGCGCGTCGTGGCTCGAAAGACAGGCCGAATTCAGAGAGCTCAATCGACCAATTGACCAGGCGGCCGGCGATGTCGGGCTGGTGGATGATCTGCCTCATAGGGCGGTCGGTGCGAACGATGATCACATACTGTTGGTAATACGGTCGCAGCTTCCTTGTGGAAACAAGGAGGGCGTACACGAGCTTTTCGAGTAGGTGATATCGTGTCTCGGCGCCCGTGAGGACTTTACTTGAGAAGTAAATGGGGCGCTGCTCATCCTTTTCCTCGATGATCAGGACGGAGCTGACTGCCACATCAGTTGCAGCCAAGTAAACGTAGATAGGCTTGCCGGGCGAAGGGGTGGTGAGGATAGGCGGCCTGCTCAGGTACGCCTTCAATTGCTGGAACGCTTCTTCACATTCAGCCGTCCATGTGAAGTTCTTCCCTCCTTTAAGAGTTTTAAAGAAGGGTAAGCACCGGTCGCCCGATCTTGCCAAGAAGCGGTGGAGCGCCGCTATGCGCCCGTTGAGGCGTTGTACCTCCTTTAACGTCTTTGGGGACGCCATGTCAATGATGGCCTGGCACTGGTCCGGGTTGGCCTCTATCCCACGTTGGGAGATCATGAAGCCTAAGAACTTGCCCCCGGCGACCCCGAAAGCGCACTTGGCGGGGTTGAGCCTCAATCGGTAGTGGCGGAGGATCTGGAAGATCTCCTGTAGGTCAACGAGGTGGTCGCCACCAGCCTTCGTCTTGACGACCATGTCGTCAACGTAGACCTCGATGTTTTTCCTGATGTTGTCTTGGAAGAACCTGTCCATCATACGTTGGTACGTGGCGCCCGCGTTCTTCAGGCCGAAGGGCATGACGTTGTAACAGTAGATGCCCTGTTCAGTGATAAAGGCCGTCTTGTCGACGTCCTTGGGATTCATCTTGATCTGATTGTATCTCGAAAAAGCATCAAGGAAGCTCAAGGTGGCGTACCCACAGGTGTTGTCCACCAACTTATCGATGCTGGGGAGTGGGTGAAGGTCCTTGGGGGTCGCCTTGTTAAGGTCCGTGAAGTCCACGCACATCCGCCATTTGCCGTTGGGCTTGGGGACAAGGACGACGTTGGACAGCCAGGTGGGGTACTTGGTTTCCCGTATGAACCCGGCCGCCAGTAATTTGTTCACTTCCTCTTTGGCGGCAAGCTGCCGCTCTAGTCCCAGGACGCGCTTCTTCTGAAAGACTCCCGGGCGGTCGTCAACATCTAGAGAGTGCATGACCAACTGGGGGTCGACGCCGGGCATGTCCGACGCAGACCACGCGAAAATGTCGCCGTTGGCGAGCAGAAAGTCAGATAGCCTGGCTTGTTCTTGAGCGGGTAAATCCGCAGAGATGCTCACTGTTCTCTCCGGGTGCCCGGGGAAGTGAATTTGGACGAGTGTGTCCGAAGGTTTGGGGCGTGCGCCCTCGACCTAGTACGACAGATAAGATGCATATAAGTAAAGAGATCGTGTAAAGAGAGATGTGCTCATTGAATAAATGACTTTATTAATGTAATAAAATGGGCGTCCGCCATGTGTAGGTCGGAGCGTACATTTAGAATGGCATAAGGGGGGCCTTAAGCATTTTGTAGGAAAGGGAAATAAACATAGACATGAAAATGAAAAAACAACTAATCTTAAGGTCGGGCGGCTAATCCACCCACTAG
>QANZ01041452.1:12111-39757 GCA_003254925.1 Chamaecrista fasciculata | reverse complement strand
TATATATATTTATATATAATCGATTAAAGCTCGCAGTAGGATTTACTACAAATGCAAGGGTAGAAATAATAAACTTTGCTATTTCACTCATTATTGTGAAAAAAATGTAAAAAGTGAAATCAAAATTGAATAGTAACTGATAAACTGTACGTAGTTTATTCATATTTGGCTTAAGCTATAAGGAGTTTCATAAGTTTATTCCTAAATTCTCTTTTCTTTATCATATAATTTATTTGGCCAAAGTTTCAAATTGGTCTCTTATTTATAGGATAGATTTCATATTGGTCCCTTATATTTAATTTGTTTTAGGCTGGTCATACATTTCTATAATGTTTCAAATGGGTTACAAACTTACTTTTGATATGCGATTTGACATTATTCGCTAGCTACCTTAATTGGACCGAGAAAAAAAACTCTTCAAGCGTTAATACATACTTTTGAAATAATCATTACCCACTTTCGGGACTCGATTTGACCTTATTTATTGATGGTCCCAAGGTACTTGTTAAAAGAAACTCGTAACTCTGGATGCATCGTATTTGAGCTTAAAATGAAAAAGATATGACCACATTGAATATTTTTGGAACCGATTTGAAACATTATGGAAACATGTAAGATCATACTGTAATAAATAAAAAATAAGGGACCAATTTGATATTTACCCCATACATAAAGGACCAATTTGAGACTTTGGTCTATTTATTTTTCACTATCTTAAAGGGGTGGCAAAATAATACCCCACCCAACTATACTTTTAACCAACCATGACCCAACCATTTAAATAATGGGTCAAGATGTGTTGGGTCAAAAAATTAACCACTAAAATTTGGGTTGGGTTGGTTAAACTATGAGTTTAACCAACCCAACCCAACCCAACCCAAATTTGTGTCAAAACTACGTAGTTTTTTGGAGCGTGTGAATATGAATTTCATAATTTTGCAAAAGTTACAAAATGCCCTTAAATAATTTTAAAATTTACAAAAACATCCCTCAACCATAATATTGGAGGACTAAAATGAAAATTATAAAAAATTTATTGGGTTAAAATATAATTTTGAAAAATATTGGGAAAATGGTGAAATTACAGATTAGTCCTAAATCTAGAAAATGAATACATATTAGTCATACAAAATTGTGCGTGTAGTGGTAGGAAGATAAACTTCACAAATTTTTGCAAAAATTACATAATGCCCCCAAATATTTTTTGAAATTTACAAAAATGTCCCTGGATTATGATATTTGAGGACTAAAATAAAAATTACAAAAACTTTTTGGGATTAAAATGTAATCTTTTCAAATTATGAAAAAATTTGAAAACTGTAGATCAATCCAAAATCTGAAAAAGGAATACATTTTAGTCTGAAATCTGAATAATTGAAAAATTATTCTCATTAATTAGTTTACAAATTAAATTATTAATCTTTAATTTTATTAAATAGTTTAATTATTAAATAATATAAATATTTTAAGATGAATTTACGGATTGGGTTGGGTCGACTCTTAATTTCATGGATTATGACCATTTAACAAATATAAATAGGTCATTGACCCATTTATAACTCAACCATTTAGAACTCAACTCAAAATTAACATAATCAATTGAGTTAACACAAAGTATTCATCGTAATCCCAAGTTTTTCTTATTCTTTACCATGAATTCTCAATAATAATATCAAAAAATTTCATCCGTAAATATATTCAATAATTGGAAGAACAAGAGGGTTATTATGATTTATGAATGCAGTTGTGGTAGCCAAGAAAAATACGACTAGTTTGGTTTTGTATTCATGGGAGTGGCAGGGACCAACAAAGGAAAGCAATTGATAGAAATTTTGACAATTATATTGCATTCATATCATTTTAATAAGTAGTAAAATAAATTATTGGAAATTCATGAAAATGTATGGTTATAGCTTTTAAAAAATTTATAATTAATTTCCATATATAGACGTGGAAGACGAAAGACCACTCTACCAGTACACCACCGTTTTTTGACTTTATAATTTATATCTCCAAACCTGACGAGTTACTAAAAAATATTGGCTGTCCTTTACTAAGAACTTTCCAAGAGAGTACTTTTCAGCTTACCCTAAACTGTGACCAATTCGGACACAAATTCATATAATCATATCCTTATGACTTCTATCTATTACTTCTATATTCGACTAATTAATTACCCCAAGCATACTCATAGCTCACTTTAATCTTATACTAGTACATAGAAGATAGAACATTATTATTCAATTACTCGCATTGGATTGCCCGCTCCAAAAACCAAGAAGTTTTAGGCCAGTATTATTTGATCGTTGAATTTACGTTGAGTCAACTTATCAATCCTTAAATAATATAAAATTTAGTCTGTAAAATATTTCAATTATCAATTATTTGGTCCCTGAATTTAAATTAACTTTATACTTTTTATCCCTGAATTTGTTTTAAATTAATATTATTTGGACCTTGAATTTGAACTAATTTTATACTTTATGGTCCTTGAATTTGTACTACATTAATACAATTTGGTCCCTGAATTTGAACTAATTTTATATTATTTGGTCCCTAAATTTATACTAAAATTATACTTTTTGGTCCCTAAATTTGATTTAGGGACCAAATTGTTACCAATTACAATAACTCAAGGACCGGGGAATATATTTTGATCATTCAAGGACTAATTATTAGTTGATTCAGTGTAAATTTAAAGACCAAATAGTAGATTTTCTCTACTTTTCAAGGAGATGTGGATTGAACTAATTTTGCTGGCTCAAACTGATATTGAAAAATTTTATTACAAAATTCATTTTTAACTTGTAACAATATGCAAAAGTTAACTACGTATTTTTTTTATACATGAAAAACAGTAGCTTGGGAAAACAAAATAGTTGGGCGAAGTAAATACAGAACAATATTACTATTAGTACTACACTTATAATGAAATTTATTAACACCAGGGTGTCACTAGTATTAGCGAGATCATAAAAATAATCCTCCATCTTCAAGTATGAAGGATGATTGTCTTGGTTTGAAGAGCATGACAAAACATACCCATTCGTTGTTAGGGAGATCCTCTTGACTGCTTTAAGAGGGTTGATCGTATTCGTAATATTACTTTCAAATAGGGTGATAATCTCAACCCATTACCTACCAACCCAACCACAAAATTAATCAACACAACCCATTTAGATAATGGGTCAAGATGAGTTGAGTCCAAAATTGACCCATTAAATTTTGGGTTGGGTTGGGTAAAACCCATGGGTTACCAACTCAACTCAAATTTGTATCAAAACTACGTAGTTTTATGAAATAGAGTGAATATGAATTTCATAATTTTTTGCAAAAATTACAAAATGCCACCCAAATAATTTCAAAATTTACAAAAACGTCCCTAAACCATAATATTTGAGGACTAAAATGAAAATTAAAAAAAATTGGACCAAAATTATAATTTGAAAAATATTGGAAAAAGGATAAAATTACATATTAGTCCTAAATTTGAAAAAAAAAAAATTTGAAAAAAAAAATGCATTTCAGTCCCACCAAACTGTGAGTTTAGTGGAAGGAAGATGAATTTTGCAAATTTTAGCAAAAATTATAGAATTCCCCCAAATATTTTCAAAATTTACATAAAAGTCCCTAGATCATGATATTTGAGGACTAACATGAAAATTTTAAAAAACAATTGGGGTCAAAATGTAATTTTAAAAATATGAAAAAGGTGAAAATTGTAAATCAGTCTAAAATCTGAAAAAAGAATATTATTTAGTCCTAAATTTGAATAATCTAAAAATTATTCTCATTAATTAGTTTATAAATTAAATAATATTAATATTTTAAGATGGGTTCATGGGTTGGGTTGGGTCAACCCTTAATTTTATGGGTCATGACTCACCCATGACCCATTTAGAAAATATAAATGGGTCATTGACCCATTTATAACCCAACCATTTACAACCCATCTAAAACCAACCCAACCCAATCATTCGCCATCCTTTACTTTCAGACTGCATTATTAAGGATATGCTAAATACCATCCAAACCCGTCAGAATTGNTTTTTTTTTTTGTATTATTAAAATAAAAAAACCCAGAATTGTGAGCCAAATTTGATAATTATTTTAAATAGGATTCCTTCTCCAAAATCTAACTCAATGATGTAGCCATTGTTGAAAATTCTTAAATTCGGGGCAACTCGTTTTAATATAGCTAGACAATAAGCCCAAACCAAATAACCCTAGCGAAGTTGCATAAAAAGGAAAGTAGAAGACAATTTAATTTTAGAGATTTGAATGTTCTTGAAGAGTCTTTGCTAGGGTTTCCTAACCAACCGCGTCGTTTTGGAGGAGTTGCCGACGACAAGCCCTCCCCCCTTTTTCTCTATTTTTTCTCTCTTCTTTGTAGGAGTGTTCTCTCCCTTTCCTGATAAAGGAGTTCCTCTCTCAAATAGTGAGAGATGTTTTGTCTTGAAAGCCTTAAAGAATAGTTTAGATCTACAATCCAAATCATTATTCAAAAACAGGTGACAAAGAAGATTGCAAGATAAGAGGCAGTGGCTTGCGGTTATGAAGTCGTCCACTATGAAGGTGGGGAATCCAAACACTAAGAGGCGACGGCTTGCGGTTATGAAGTCGTCCACTATGGAAACTAAACCTCTCATGTTTGGTATGTGTATACTTTGTTTTTAATTTTAGATTAGATTTTGCTAGTTGTTTCTTCTCCCTTATAGTGTTTGATGATGATTTGTTGTATTTTTCTCTTCCACATATGTGTTGCTTGGGGCTATGCTGTTGTTTACTTTGCTTAGGAAGAGTAGATCTTGCTTAGAATGAGTTTTGATATATGATCTACAAATCTTTTTGTCGCGTAGGCATGTATTTGAAGTGTCTTTCTCTTAGCCTACTTGTCTCCTAGTGTTCTTCCCAGCGTGTCTAGATTGTATGATGCAATTTTTTACCCAAAAAGAAAAAGATTTACAAAATCATCTTCAGAATCACATAGTGGCACCTAACCTCGCAATGCAAATGATGGACCTTAATGTTGGCAAAAGTCGATATTGCGTTATGCTACACTTTCCACACTAAAATCAAAATTCTGAAAGGTATCTTGGTATTCTAGAAATTTTTTCAAGGGAAAACATAAGGAGAATTGTTACCTAATTCTAGATGGTAAGACTTAAACAATACTAAATTGTCAATTACTGTAGTATACAACTCAGAAGCAATTTTAGTCCACTAAAGAATGTCAGCTATACCCCTTAACAGACAGAGGAGGGACATCAATAATTTGTTCCACCTCTTCTACGGAGCATGCAAGAGCAAGTCGCTCTTTATCCCCAAAATAAGTGTTAAAGTTAAGAACATTTAACCCCATTCAAAAGGGTAAGAAGATGATGACTCCATAATTTACTTCAAATATCAACACACTCCCCATTTCCAAGCCTCCTTCTTAGATAATAGTTTTGAAAATAATACTATATATATACATCTTAAGGTAGAAGACTAGAAGAGTTAGAAGTTCATTTAGGGTTTGTTTGTATTCATGGAGGGGGAGAGGAGGGAAGCTCTTCCATTTGTTTGGAGAAGTAGCTCCTCATCTAAAATACCCCAATTTGGGGTATTTGTAATTTGTGAATGAAGGAGAAGGAAAAGAGATTATAAGTTAATCCCTCAATCTCTTCCCCTCCAATCTTCAAGTTCCCAAACAAGGGGAGGAGAGAGGTTCCTTCCCTTCCCTTCTCCCTCAATATTCTCAATCCAAACAAATCTTTAATTTTGAGAGGATCTACAGAGAGCTTGTTTGTACGTAAAAGATAACAAAATGATTCATATAGAGGAGGGTCTTTGCGAATCACCCACGATGCTTGAGTCTATGATAACTTTTTTTTTTAGAGAATAAATTTCTAACATAGAATCTACGAATGGCGAAATATTATAATAGTTCAGAGTCTTTATCTTATTCTATACTACAAATTCTTTTTACTCTCTATAATAGTCAATTTCAAAAGTATTATTATTATTATTTGGTTAAATCATAGGTTTTCTTCATCTATTTGTGTAACGTTTTAGGTGAAGATTAATCTTATTCGGGCTAAGTAGCGAAACAGTTTGAGCCCTCCTAAAAATGTCGACTCTAGGGATGGAATCTAGGTCCTCTCACTTAAGGTGTAGCTTGCCAATCACTGCAGCAAACCATTGTTGGTTCAAAATTATTATTTTAAACTTATACAAAATTTGATTTCTCAAAATTACCTTTGAAAATTCAATTTTCACAAAAAAAACACTATCGAATATAACCTCTCACAACTCTCTATCTACATTTTGGTAGATCAATGCAAGATTTGCAATTGTAGTAAGATCGTTTCTCAGAGTTGGGCTTAATGGGCCATAACTACGTGAACAACACATGGGCTAAGCTAGAGGCCGAGGTAGCCCAAAAGGCTTCACCAGTGTACGACACGAAAATGTATGTCATGGTGACACTTGGATCAAAAATGGAATAACAGTATACAGAGAGTCTCCGAAAAATAGAGTACTTTTACTCACTCACACACACACTGCATTTCATTTCTCAGTCTTCATGCATTTTGGTGTGCGGTTACTTCTCTAGTCTTTCTTCGCTAAGCTAAGCTCTCGAAAATGGCGAATAAAGGGAAAGGGAAAGAAGTCGTCGGAAAGGATTCCTCCGGTAAGCGGAAGCGATTTGATGGAAACGACAAGACCGGTGGCCCCCGCCGGAAAACGAACCGGGAAGTTCTTCAATTCTTTGAGGATGCAGCTGACGCAGGTGATACCGATGATAGCTCTGACAGTGACTTCGACGACGGTATCGAATCGTTTATAGCTCTTCGTTTCTCGTCCTGCATTGTAATTCTTAGGGTTTTGACCGATTTTTTTTTTGGTGTCATCGGCTGTCGAGGGTTTTTCAAATTGATTTTGTTTGCGCTGTATGGAGGCTATTAAAGAATGGGTGGGGTAGGGTTTCTCAATCAGTTGGCCTTGGAGGTCGTATTGTTTTAGAAATTGACGTTGTTAAGGTTGTGACTGTTGAAGGCTGTGTGACATGTCTTCTGAAGTTCATTTTCCTTGATTTTGTTGTTTATACGTTGTAGTAAAGAGGGGCATTTAATTTTGAAGATTGGGTTACAGTTCTTTTAAATGAGTTTGTGAACAGGGGTGTGACAAACTGACAATTAATATTGGTCGAGGTATGTTCAGTGTGTGTGGTAGTTCTGTCTCTGTAGGAGTTTTGTAGTGGTAAGTCCAAGTCATTATTTGGTGAACTTTTGGGTTTATGACTTTCCCTCTTCTCCTTTGGATGGTCGAATGCATATTTACCTGGGCTGAAAAAAGGAATTTTCAGTTCTTAGTCTGTTGAAAATTTTAAATATGCTTCCTAATCTGATTATGGCTGTCTCGAGATTCATGTTTGAAATTCCTTTTTTCTTTGTAATTTCCATTCCATGGATCTCGAGATGATCCGGCGCAAGCGTTCTAGTTCTTATCAAATTGCCCCTTTGAGTTAATGCAATGTCTTTTCCCTTTTTAATTTGTAAATGAAGCAGTGCATGGAATTCTGCTTGTTTCTTTTGGATAACTTGATAATGCTTGTTATTTCATAATGGAAAAAAGAATTGAGTGTTGTGCTCTTACTTATTCCTGGTTTGTTTGTCAGCATCCATTTCTAGTGGTATGATCTGTTCTCAAGTTTGTAACAATATTTATTTTCCAGGGGTTATTTGTTGATTTCATGTTTTTTTCTTGGGTCATAGGCATTTCTGTGGTTCATGTTTTGATTTGGACTTCCTAGAGATGAGAGTTATTTTTACTTCTAGTGTTTCATGTCAATTTTTCTTTCATTTATGTTTCCTCTTTAGATGGTTTTTCTGAAACTTTTATGATCAGATTTTCTGGATGAGGATTTTGATACCGCACCAACAATGAAGAATGAACCAGCTAAGGCTCATGGCTTTCCATCTTTTCCCAAAGAGGAAGAGATGGATGAAGAAGAATTTGATAGGATGATGGAAGAACGTTATGGAGATAATGCTAGATTTGCCACATTTGCTGGAGAAGAGTATGATGATAAAACAGTTGAGCTGAACATATCAATTTCCTCTGAATCAATGCCAACCATTTGGAAAGTCAAATGCACAGTATGCTATCAGAAACCCAATTTTTGTGATTTGTGCTAACTAAAGTTGCAAGAATCACTTTCAAAAACTTTTGGTACTTCATTTTCTGCGTTCTAAGCTTTTGTTGCTGCAGGTTGGGCGTGAAAAGCATGTAGCTTTCTGTCTGATGCAGAAGTTTGTTGACTTGAAATCCCTGGGTACTAAACTGCAGATAATATCTGCATTTACTGTTGATCATATGAAGGGATTTATCTACATTGAAGCTGAAAAGCAGTATGATATTAATGAGGTAACATTTGTGCTGGGACATTGATCAATTGATTGGTACCATTACTTTTGCAATGTTTCAACTAGCAGCTAAGTCTTTTTGGCCTGGATACTACTCCTAAAATTTCAGGCATGTAAAGGGCTGCCTGGTATTTATATTAGTCGAGTGCAGCCTGTTCCAAAAAATGAAATTTTCCATCTATTCTCAGCACGGAGTAGATGCAATGAAATTTCAGAGGGCAGTTGGGCCCGTGTAAAAAGTGGTAAATACAAGGGAGACCTAGCACAGGTATTGCACAATTTGAGTGGTCTAGAGTTATAATTTTCTAGCTCGCATATGAAACACTTAGTCCTGTTTGTACCAAATCTATTTCTGCAGATTGTGGTTGTGAACAATGCAAGGAGAAAAGCAACCGTGAAGCTTATTCCAAGAATTGATTTACAAGCAGTGGCGGCCAAATTTGTAATAAGATCTTCATATCTTATGATTTCAAATATTTTCTTTATTTCGGCTGGTCATCTATTAGCAGTGTTGGTAGCTCATTATTATCATTTAGGTATCATATTGCATCTTGTATTGCATCTTGTATTGCATCACACCATTTAGCTGAACGCTCAAGGAAATAGTTATTATACAATCAGAGAGGATTCACTGTCAGTTTCCGATAGCTGAATTTATGTTACATTATGTAATGCAGTGTATCAGACGTTGTACTATAAAGAGTTTGAGGATTATTAACTTCAACAAGTTATTCCTCAACATATCATTATATCACAACCTTGCAATCTGATATATAATAGAAATTTTTTGGACATGTTTAACTCTAAATGATTCAATAAGTTGTTACTATCAAGTGAACCTGATCGAAATATTATTTTTGGGGATGTGTAAACAGATAAGATATTTGGGAGGATGTTCAAGTTAAAGTGGTAATCTGTAATGTGAATTAGGGATGGTATTCTATTACTGTTTGTCATCTGTGGTGAAAATGGGTATGAATATTATTTGGTGGATTTATTTTTCTCTTTTTTACAGGGTGGAGGACATAGACTTCAGAACAATGACGCACCAGCTGCAAAATTAATCAGCTCTAGTGAACTTGAGTAATATTTGCATATCCTATGTCTTGTCCATTTTTTGCATGATCGATTTCTGAAAAAATCGTATCTACTCTGACTCTGCAGGGAATTCCGACCTCTAATGCATTTTAGGCGTGACCGTGAGACTGGAAAGGTCTTTGAGATTCTTGATGGCATGCTGCTCAAAAATGGATACTTATACAAGAAAGTATCCTTAGATTCATTAAACTTATGGGGTGTTGTGCCTAAAGAAGAGGAGCTTTTGAAGTTTGCACCATCTGAAAACGATGAAGTAAATGATTTGGAGTGGCTCACTCAGATTTATGGTGAGCCAAAGAATAAACGGGTTATAAGAGGCGATAAAGGAGGTGGGAAAGGCGAGGGCTCATCTAGCTCCAATGGTGTGGATGGTTTTGAACTTTATGATCTTGTATGTTTTGGGTAAGTCATTTTAAACTCATTTAGCATTCATGACTGCATTGACTAGCACACACATACAAGCTTTCTCTCTCATGCGCACGTGGATTTTTACACATAACATTTTCATTAGTTATTACGTATGATCTCCTCTCTACGTATCTTTGCTATTGCAGCAAGAAGGACTTTGGTGTTATCATAAGCATGGATAAAGATGATAGCTACAAGGTTTGGTCTCTTTTGCAATGTTGGTGACAAGCATCTGATCTAGACCACCTCCTGTCTTTAGAAAGCTCAATCTCACTTGTTTTTACCTTTTACAGATACTGAAAGAGAGTCCAGATGGACCTGTTGCTGTGACTGTTGAACGACGTGACATAAAGAGCGGACTATTTGATTTGAAACTTATTGCTCAAGATCAACATGATAAGATGATAGTGGTTAATGATACTGTTAGGGTTGTTGGGGGTCCATCTGAGGTCTGATGTTTTGACTATTCTATTTGTCTGTTTTTCCAATGGTATGTTCTGTCTTAGACTTAGATACTACTTCATGTCATTTTGTAGGGTAGACAAGGTCTTGTTAAGCACATTTATCGGGGAGTCGTCTTTATCTATGATAGTAATGAAGAAGAAAATGGTGGTTACATTACCACTAAATCTCATATGTGTGAAAAAATAAAGCTTACTGCTGATGATTGCACTGGGAAGGTTTGAAATCTTTTTGAGTATTCTGTTGGGGATATTTACTTTCTTGTTACTGGAATGATTTGTGAGTTTTCTTTTTCTTCCTTTTTTTTTGCTATAATATATACTCAGGATCATGAACCAGATTCTTTAGGCTTTGTAGATTTACCATCATCACCTCAATCCCCGGTGTCACCCAAGAAGCCATGGCAATCAAGAGAAAATAATCGTGAATGTAAAGAAGCTTAACTCTTTGACATGTCTGTTAGCTCTAGATATGTACATTGATGATATCCCACAGACACATTTTTTGTATGCAGTCAATAATGGGGGCAACGATGGACTATATACTATTGGTCAAACTTTGAGAATTAGAGTGGGTCCTTTGAAGGGATATCTATGCAGGGTCATAGCTATCCGCCGCTCTGATGTCACAGTCAAACTCGATTCTCAGCAAAAGGTTCTTACAGGTTTGTTTATGACAGTCTTACTATTTGTTTTTTCAATGTTAGTTCATTGCATAATTTTAATTTTCCATATATTGGTATGTCATTTCATTTAGTTAAATCTGAGCATCTTTCTGAGGTTCAACGGAAGAGCAGTGCTATATCGAGGTATTTTTCATGACAACTGACTGATATTTATGGTTATTTCTGATTATAACTTTGATTAATGATTGTCCTGATTTGCATTGTCTTCTGTATTCAAGCAGTGATCCAGATT
Source organism: Chamaecrista fasciculata (assembly GCA_003254925.1). NCBI lineage: Eukaryota > Viridiplantae > Streptophyta > Magnoliopsida > Fabales > Fabaceae > Chamaecrista > Chamaecrista fasciculata. Next base: position 28,461 of record QANZ01041452.1, on the reverse strand, counting down.
CGAGCAAACCATTTGATCTACTGGGTACTGAAGGCAGCTCAGGAGGTGGGAATCCTATTATATCTTATTATTTTCTTCTTTGACAGCATTCAGTAAATTTTCTTTGTTTGCTATTGATGTTTACTGAGATAACTTAGCATTTGATATTATGTGTTTATGAGAAGGTTGGATGGATGGAGTTGGAACTTCTGCTGCAAGTGACGGATGGAACACTGGAGGGGTGCAAGCTGAAAGGTATATATGATGATGATATTATTTACTCTATGTGATTGAGTTGATTCATAATTTGCTCCTCTGTATGTTTTTAACACGAATATATTCATATAGAACACGCTGGGATCAGTTGATCCATATAGCCGACCCCACCTAGTGGGATAAGGCTTTGGTTGTTGTTGGTGGTGTTGGTGTTGTATGTTTTTAACACGAATATATCCAGTTAATGGCAGTATGGCACCTTGGACACTTCTCACGTTGAGCTGTTGCTTTTTTGTTTGTTATAATGATGTATGACCTGAGATAGGCGTGATTAATTCCTATTGATTGTGGGAATTTTTTCTGTCAGCCCTTCCTTTTTTTACAAGGTAGAGCAATTATTGAATAAAGTTTAGAGCAGTCTCAGGACAAGTATTGAATAAAGTTGAGAGCAGTCTAGCTACCTGCACTGTGAGAGCGTTGCCTCAAGGAATGTTTGTCTTGATGCATACTTTGTTATGTTCAATAATCACTCTAAATCAACTTCACTTTTTAACTGATTTACTCAATGTTTTTGTCATGTTTTAAAAAGTTCTTAAATACTGTATATTCTCTTCTTTCATCATTTGCTTCTTCTATGTTGTCTGTTCTCTTATCTTCTGATAATCTTGGACAGGAGTGCATGGTCCAACCCCACTGCAAACTTGGTATGTGTTGTACTATTGCTGCATCACTAATATAAGTTCTGTATTTATTTTTCATTTTTTATTTCTTTGCTGCTGTAGTCTACTGCAAATCCTATTGGTTTGGAGGGAAATGATTCTATTAAAGGTATGCTTACCATGTAAATGTCATAGTTCTGAATTATCAATATGTACTGGCATTTATATATTATTACTTGTTTATAAACTGCCTCATTGTTCTTGTTATGGGTAGGTGAAGAAGACAATGCTTGGGCAGTCAAAAGTACTTCAAATAACAATTCCTCCTGGGGTGCTGCTGCGAACAAGGCCGAAACTGCTGCTGACCCTGGTCAATCTAGTGCCTGGGGAAAAGGTGGAAGCAGCTGGGGTCAGGCAGATTCTAAAGTTGGAAGCTCAAGTGATGCAAATCAGGGCAGCAGGTGGAACAATAATGCTAATGATGCAGATGGAGGCCAGCCCTCGGGATGGAACAGTAAAAGTAACTTGAATACTCCCAAAGCTTCTGGAGAGGAAAACAGTCAAGGTTCTTGGAATAAGGATAAAACATCAAATGAAATTCCAGCAACTGGATGGGGCCAGGGTAATGATAATAAAAGTGGATGGAATCAGAAATCATCGAAAGATGAACAGGAAAACTGTAAAGCTAATGATGGTTGGAATGGTGGAAAAACTTCAGATGGTTTGGCTGCTGGGTCTGGTCAAGCATCTAATTGGAAAAGTGGATCAAGTGATGGGGGAAATTCAGGTTCTGCTTGGGGCTCTGATAAACCAAGCTCAACTGATGCTTCAGCTGGTTGGGGTGAAAAGCCTGGTTGGAAAAGTGGATCAGGTGCTGGTGCCAAAGATGGCTTTGATGGGAATCAAGATACCACTTGGGGCAAGAAAGGCAATTTGAACACTGGATCCAGTGGAAACCAGGATTCTGATAATAGCAAGAGCAATTGGAATTCTGGTGATGCAAATCAAAATACCAACCAGGGAAGGAATTGCAGTTGGAAATCTGGATCAAATGATGGGAATGAAGACAAAAAGTCCAACTGGAGCTCTGGGAGTGCTGGTGCTGGAAATCAAAATTCCAACTGGGGCAAGAAAAACAATTGGAATTCTGGATCTGGTGATGCTAATCAGAATGATGGAAGCTCTGGACATACTGATGCTGGAAATCAGAATTCCAATTGGGGTAAGAAAACCGATTGGAATTCTGGGTCTGATGATGCTGGAAATCAGAATTCTAGTTGGGGTAAGAAAAGTTCCGGATCAGATGATGCTGGAAATCAGAACTCGAGTTGGGGTAAGAAAAGTTCCGGATCAGATGATGCTGGAAATCAGAACTCGAGTTGGGGTAAGAAAAGTTCCATAGCAGATGATGCTGGAAATCAGAACTCGAGTTGGGGTAAGAAAAGTTCCGGATCAGATGATGTGGGAAATCAGAATTCTAGCTGGGGTAAGAAAAGTTCTGGATCAGATGATGCTGGAAATCAGAATTCTAGTTGGGGTAAGAAAACCGATTGGAATTCTGGGTCTGACAATGCTGGAAATCAGAATTCTAGTTGGGGTAAGAAAAGCAATTGGAATTCTGGGTCTGATGATGCAAATCAAAAACCCAACTGGCAAAGGGACAATAGTTGGAGCTCAGGAAATGACACAAATGGTGGAGATGAAGCTTCTGGTAATGGTGGCTATGGTGGGAATTGGGGTGGTGGTAGGGGTGGCTCGGACAGAGGTGGATTTAGGGGTAGAGGAGGTTTTCGGGGAAGAGGTGATCGAGGGGGCTTTGGTGGCAGGGGAGGTGATCGTGGGGGCTTTGGTGGTGGCAGGGGAGGTGATCGTGGGGGCTTTGGTGGTAGAGGCAGATCAAATAGGGAAGATTTTGGTGGTAGAGGATTTGGGGGCCGAGGCCGTGGAAGGAGGGACCAACCTGGCGGTTGGAACAATGAAAAGAATTTTGGTGATGATTCCTCTGACTGGAAGAAGGGAACAGATAATAGTGGTGAGGGTTGGAAGAACAGTAGTGGACCAGGGTCTTGGAGCCAGGGTAATGCTGATAGGAAGGACTGGAACCAAGGAGGTGGAAGTAATAAGCCATGGCAGAGTTGGAGTTCAGGAGGTGGCGAACCAAGTAGAAACTGGAACAGCAAGAGTTCAGATCAGCCAGCAGGCTGGAATTCCAGTGGGGGCCAAGCTTCTGGCTGGGGCAAATCAAGTGCATCAAATGAGCCTGGTTCTAATACTACATCCGGGTTGTTGGGCAGCCGCCCGGATATGAATCAGAAGAGTGAAGCTGGTTGGGGCAAATCTAGTGCAGCAAATGAGCCTGGTTCTAATACTGCGACTGGGAGCTGGGGCAAATCTAGTGCATCAAATGAGCCTGGTTCTAATACTACATCTGGGTTGCTGGGCAGCCGCCCGGAGATGAATCAGAAGAGTGAAGCTGGTTGGGGCAAATCTAGTGCAGCAAATGAGCTCGGTTCTAACACCGCATCCGGGAGCTGGGGCAACCAGGAGATGAATCAGAAGAGAGAAGCTGGTTGGGGAAAATCTAGTGCAGCAAATGAGCCTGGTTCTAATACCGCGTCTGGGAGCTGGGGCAACAAGGATCAGAAGAAAGAAGCTGGTTGGGGTCAATCAAGTGCGGCTGACAAGGGTCAATCATCTAGTTGGAATGCTCCATCAAGTGGTAAGGAAACAAGTAATGGACTAAAGACAGATCTGGATATTGTTAGTCAATCATCTTTGAATTTTCACTTGGATTAATCAAAACTTAATCTGCCAATCATAATACAATTATATGCATATATTGATCAATTATAGTTGCAAACATCAGCACTAATGTAATTCATCATTGTGACTGATTCATTTGGATGCAGGAGGAGGAGGAGGCTCTTGGGGTAAGAAAAACGATGGGAGTGGCAACAGTGGATGGGGTAATTAGCATGAGAAAAATCACTTTTGGTTAAAGAAGGAAAGGAAAGGAACGCTTGGTTCTTTCTTTTAGTTAGGTTCTGCTACTTATTAATTAATTACCTTGCTACTTTGTGAAGCTGCTAGATAAAATCAGCGAAAACCCCAATTATGTTTTGTTGGAATCTGATGTACAGTGTTTTCGTATTGCATATCTATTTTAATTAGTGGTATGGGAAGCTGATGGATTTTACTAATACTTTCTGCCGTATCAGTGTATGAAAGTAGGGAATTATTTCCCTGTAATTAGGTACATAGCAAGCAGTCAGATATTAGTATATTACTATATTTGTCTCCCGTGTAACTGCCATTTTCGCTAGTTTCCTTTTATTCTTTTTCTTAATGTTTTCTTAGTGAAATATATGATGATATAATTTGTTAGATCTAGCATTTTTTCGAAGAAATATATAATTTTTTTGGTAAGAAAAGAAAATATATAATTAATAGCATCTTTATATACCTTAAAATACACGTAAATGTTTTTTAAAAATTTAAATTATAAAATTATTCAAAATAATAGTATCTTATATTTTTTGTAATGATAAAATAAATTTAAATTAAACATATCAGAAGTTTTAATAATTTCTTTATTCTTCATTAACTTTCTATCTTATATTTAATATTATTTCATACATATTTTATCTTAATATTAATTTAATTTTGAAAATAAAAATTATTAAAAGACTTCAATTTTTGTTGTCAAAATTAGACCCCCAAAATTATATAAAATAGTATTAAGTATTAACATTTTTTAAAGGCATATATTTTGAGTTATATGTCAACAACGATTTTATGAGGAGTATATATGCATTTTCTTGTTGAAAAAAATAGTAAATATGCATTTTTTAATTCGAACCAGAAAACAAAAACGCCACGTTGATTTAAAATAAACAAAGACCATTTTTATTCTTTTGTTAAAGGTCATTTTGGTCCTAAATTTATGCCTTAATGTTCATTTTGGTTCATTATATTTCAAAATGTAAATGTTCGCAAAATGTTTCATTTTGATCTTAAATTATTGAATATGATTTGTTTCAAGTTTAAACATGACGAGTTAGAGCTATATATTATTCTTGAAGAGTACTTTTTCTATCCTGTTGAGGTCGTCACCAAATGAGGTCAAATCAGTCCTAAAAGTAAACCGCTCGTTTCATGGTCAAACAAGCAAAGTTGATCATATCTCTCGTTTCAAATTCGAATGCGAAGAATTCAGAGCTACTAGATTCTCTTAACAAGTCCTTTGAACTTGAAATGAAAGACAAGAGAAATATGACAAAATTTAATAGTTTGGGACTAAAATGAATCATTTTATCAATATTTAGGACCAAAATGAATCATTTTGCTAACATTTAGGACCATTTTGAAACATAATAGACCAAAATGAACATTTAACCTCTATTATTTGTTGAAAGAATTAAATAATTTAAAATTGATATTTGTGAGTGAAAAAAATTACATTCCCTTCTTGCCAGTTTAGTTACACTTGCCATAAACAGACATTTTCCTTTTTCTTTTTCTTGAAACAGGAAAATCACCTGGCTCTAATTTTCTGAGCTCCCAATCTCTCTCTCTCTTTCGATTTCCCATTCTAACGTTCACATTTTCACACAATTTTCCCTCACTCTACGTAGATCGCCTCCGTCGTCGACAACTCTTTCTCTTCCTCTTCATCTTTTTCGCACCAGTCACTACATCATACATAGATGATTCGCCTCTCCCTTCGCTTTCGGTACGTACCTACGTGAAATCCCATTTCACAATTTCACGATTTCACGATTTCATCCTCCCGCATTTCTCTTCTTTAGTGTTTCTTGATTGATCGATTAATTGATTATAAGTTTATTATTTAATTTGCAGAACATTTGCGTTGTTGATTCAAATTCTAGAAAATGTTCAATAAGATCATAAAACGCGGTAACAAGAAATCTTCGAAATCAGATTCCGATGGTCGATCCAAGGACGTTTATGTAAACCATGCGTCTCGGCCTTCCGCCGGTCCACCGCCGGCCGATTGGGCTCCGAACAATTTATTTCAGGCGCCGCCGCCTTCCGCTTCTCCGACCATAGAATTCCTACCGCCGTTGCGAGAAGTCGCTGCTTCCGAACGCCCTAGTTTATTATTTCGCAAAATTCAACTATGTTGCTTCGTATATGATTATTCAGAGACTCTGAAATCGGTTCGTGAAAAGGAAATCAAACGCCAAACCCTTCATGAGCTAGTGGAAATCATACATTCTGGTTCGTTCAAATTCAACGACGCTATGCAAGAACAGCTTATTCGGATGGTTGCAGTCAATATTTTCCGTTGTTTGCCCCCATCGCCCCATGAAAATTCAGCGATTGAACTCTTGGATCCTGAAGAAGACGACAGATGTCTAAATTTATCCTGGCCTCATTTGCAGCTTGTGTATGAGATAATACTGAGGTACATTGTGTCATCTGAGACTGATACTAAGATTGCCAAACGCTACATTGATCATACATTTGTTCAGAAATTACTTGATTTGTTTGATTCTGAGGACCCACGAGAGCGTGAGTATTTGAAAACCATTCTCCATCGCATATATGGGAAATTCATGCTGCACAGGCCTTTTATAAGGACAGCCATCAATAATATATTTTACAGGTTTATATTTGAAACTGAGAGGCATAATGGTATTGCTGAGCTATTGGAGTTTGTGGGAAGTATCATAAATGGGTTTTCATTGCCAATGAAAGAAGAGAATAGATTGCTTCTATTCCGGGCACTTATACCACTTCACAAACCAAAATGTTTAGCTTCATATCATCAACAACTCTGTTATTGCATCACTCAGTATGTTGAGAAAGACTACAGGTTGGCAGATCCTGTGATCAGAGGGATATTGAAGTACTGGCCCGTCATAAATTGCCAAAAGGAGCTCCTTTTCATTGGAGAACTAGAAGAGATTCTGGATGTAACGCTTTCCACCGAATTTCAACGATGCATGGACTTTGTTTTCCGGCAGGTCGCCCGCTGCCTTAACAGCCCTCACTTCCAGGTCTGTATGAAACAGTCTAGTTAACTAGTTACATACATTCATGATGTATTACATTTTCATGGCCTGGATCTCACTTGGTATTATACTTGCAGCCTATCATATTTATTTCGTGCAAATATATAGAGGGATATTTTTTTTGGTGGGCATATAGAGGGATATTTGTTTTGGGAAATTCTTGCACCTTTTGCTTAATTGCATTGAAGTTTCAGCAGAAGAAAAGTAAATAAGCAGTAGAAGGAGAAATGTTCAAAATTCGTACTATTCTTTTTCATATTCTTTTATCTTTTTCCTTTGTTTCCCGCAGTTGAAGGGCTTGATGTCGTTGGACTATGGAGAAACTTTAAAAAAGAATCAGAGTCTGATTCTGGATTTAAAACTCAGCTGAGATGCTTTTATTTTCTAACTAAATTTTTGTGCAAGACTGTTATTAGCATTTATTGATTGCTTTCTTGACTTGAAATTAAAAAAAAAAAAGGTGTCCTTTTCAATGTGTAAATTTTTTTAGTCATGATCAGCTGAAATAGAATATGGCATGTCCTTCTCTTTATTAAGTCTTAGTGACTTAAACTCTCATGTAGACTGTAGTCCTGCGGTACCCTTTGCTTCCAGTTGGTTTCCTTAATCCTTGTTTGGTTGGTCTTTTTATCTAGATACTGCAATAGACGCTAAGGTAGAAGCCACCATTTAGGAAGATTTCATGTGTTGAGAAACTTGAGAGTGAACTAACCAAGTTCTTTTATAAATAATTTGCTAATATCAATGAGGTGTAAATTCTTTCCAGTGGCCTTTAGTAGAGAAATTACTAAGATTATGACACTTGTGGATATTGTTTCAATTTGTGAATACCAAATTATTGATAAATTATAATACCACCATTAGATGAAAGTTTTTTATGTATGGATCAGGTTGCTGAAAGAACACTAGGCCTATGGAACAATGAGTACATAGCAAGTTTAATAACCGAGAATCGGGATGTAATCTTCCCACTAATCTTTGAAGCATTGGAGAAGAACGACAAAAACCACTGGAGCCAATCGGTACATGAGGCCACGTCCAATGTGCTCAAGATGTTTCTCGAACTGGATGCTAAACTGTTTGAAGACTGCCAGAGTCAGCACTCAAAGAAGGAAGCCATGGCTGTAGAATTGGAAGCTAAGCGTGTGTTGACATGGAAAAAGTTGGAAGCAGTGGCTGCACAAGCTGTGCGTTAGAATTATAGGGTTTTTGGTTAATTAGGTTTCAAAAATTTTCCTCTACATATTAGTTTTATGCTGATTTTTTGTTTTTTTTGTTTCTTTCATCAGAGTTGTTTCAGCAGGGAAGGAGGAAATTGCAATGCATTTCCTTGATGAGAATTGTAAATTAGCAAAGCTTGCAATTCTTTTCTTTCTTTCTGTCTAAAATGGGCCAATTATTTCTCTTGATTGAGGGATTTTTAAGTAGGCTGTTCAAATTTGAAAATAGACTAAATCGATCATAGATAATAGTGAATGTATAGATTAAACTAACATTTTAGTCGTTAGATTATATGGGTGTTGTCATTTTAGTCCTTGGCTTTTTGAAATGTTTGATTTAGTCTCCAAAATTTATGACACATTGCAAATTAGTCTTTCTACAAACACTTTACCGTTGTATAACCCGATCTCTAGAGGGATTAAATTGCAATGAGTCATGAATTTTTGAGATCTAATTTAATCATTGTAAAAGTTTAAAGACTAAACTAACAGTTGTTATATAATCCATGGACTAAATTGATAATTTACTCTTATATCAAAAGCCTGTGTAGACGGCAAATGTGGTAGCATGTAAGACTCAAAAACCACTAACAATGATCAAAATATTAGATATTATAATTAAGGATATGTATTATTAGTATAATTTATCATGAGAAGTTGAGATTTGTCAAAAAAGAAAATTAAGCACATATTGTTTGACTACATTTAGTATTTTTATAACTATGAAAGGGATGTAAGAGTATCTCAAATTAAGTACTATAATTAAAGTGAACGGCTTAGTAGAGATATGCACATGCAGAGAAAAAAAAAGGATTGTGTCTCTAACTCCCAATTGGACACTAGTGTTGGTAATAAATGGAGACAAAGCCATGTTATGTTATGTTGATTGTTGAAGCACTTCCATTATTATTTGGAAAAAAATGAAAAAGCAATCTCAAATTTAAAGCAAGTGTTGGATCTGATGTTGACGTGGCAATATAAATTACACCTCCTTCCACCCATATCATACAAATCCTATCTTCTTTCTTTCCTTTGTTATTCTCCTTCTTTCATATTATTCTTAGATTCTTCTTCTCTTTATTATTTTAATTTTTTTTGGGATCAATTTTGTGAAAGGGGAAAAGCATATAAATCTTGCTGACCCAAAAGGCAACCTATGCAACCTCTCTAAAGAAAGATGCATTCCCTTTTTTCATTTCATCAAAAGAAAGGTTTTTTTCTTAAAAAAAAAAAAAACTATTTCGATTCATTGATTCTAATTAAATGTACAATTATGTTGACAAGTGCACCCTAAAAGTCAGAAAACACCAACTAGAGAAAATTAAATAAAATAAGAAGCAAATTCTATTTTGTAATTCAATGTACAATTCTGACTAGTTTTACTCAACCCTCAAACCCAGCCCAGAAACTAACTAGTCATAAACATACTCAATAAAGCTCAATCAAGAGGCAAAGAATTGAATTTCAAATTGAGGACCCCACAAAGGAGCCTCTCAAGTTGTATGTACATGTTAGAAAGAAAGTATATCATATATATAAATACTAAACTTTCTTAATTCTAACCATTTGATGCCTTTTCAAGTATTCTTGTATGAATGATTGTGAGGGGGGTTGTCTAGACAAGATCATGAGGAAGCTTTGAAACCTTTTTTTTTCAATCATTTTCCTTTATACCTAAAAAATTATATATATTTTTTCTTCTATCCCAATTGTATAATCATAGTGAAGATAATAGGACACCATGGTTGGTGAAAGTGTACAAAATAAAAATAATGAAAAGTGACAAAAGGGTTGAAACAATGGATAGTGAGGGTGGTGCTGCTTCGCTGCTACTACCCTTGAATATCATTCCAAAGAAGTCTCCATCGTCGCCGCTGCTCCCGCTGCCACCTGACCCCATACCGCCGGTGCTGGTGGCTCCCGTGACAGTCCCACCACCGCCACTAAACCCGGGAAATATGTCCCCATTATCCCTGTAACCATCCAAATAAATTCATTGAGAAAACACTAACACTCATGACCTAACTATCACAAGATTTCAATAAGCCAATAATAAAAAGAAATTGTTTAATATCTTATATTATTTTTTTTCTCCATTTGGCCCCACCCATCATTTTCTTTTTCTATCTACACTTTCATAATTCATATGCATGTATGTATGAAATAATTGTTAATAGAAATCATTTTTAATGTGCTTATGGCTTATCCATCTGAATCATATTATTGGCTAGAACTTGGAAGGAAGGAAAGACAAATTAACATTAAAAAAGGGCATCAAATTCAGAGGAACCTTTCCATTGTTGCTGCCTTAATTGGTAGGACATATGTTCATAAAACACATAAGAAAGACAGGACTTTGTGGGGTACCCTACCCCTTATGGAAGCTCTTGAAACAATCAGACAAAAGCATTCAAGAAAAAGAGTAGGGCATGCCATCATGCATAATGCATTTAACAAAATTTGCACTAGTTGGTGAAATAATAATAATTAAAAGACTATTTGAAAATTTCATTGTCCATTGAACCAAGGCCAGTAGTGAAGGTTTTTGTGGGCATTATGTAAGGTTGGAAATGAAGGCTAGACTACAAAGAAAGGGCAAAAGGGGAATTTGGATTGATACCAGTAAACAACAATTGGAGAGACTAAGAAAGCTGTATAAGAAAAATAAGCACAAATGGGAAATGGGTTTCAAACTCATGTTATAATAGGACAGAGACAGGCAGACTATCAATATAATTATTTTTTAGAGAAAAAAAAAAAAAATAGTTTCATAGAAGAAGCCCCATTTTTCCAATAGCCAGCTGTTAAGGTTTGTGAAATGGTATTAAATATTTGAGCAATATAATAATATATTTATGAGTTATGACGAAAGGTGGAACCCATAGTACTCACTAACTAGTCACTTTTCACTTGCTGGAAAGCAAATAATTAAAAAAGGGAATATAACTTTTAGCCATATTCCTATAACACCCTTCTTCTTCTTCTTCCTATTCTACTACCTTGTGCTCTCAAGTATATATGTGCTCCCTACCCTAGTCTCCAAGAATTATTTATATAATTGGATGTTAATAAATCTCTCTCTCCATTGAAGACAACTTAATCACACACTTGCACAAATAACACCAAAGATGGGAAGAAGAACAAGGCTTTGTTATGTGAGCTTTGAAAACAACCCAAGAAACTGAAGAAAAAGAAAAGAGAATGGGAATGAAGACAAAATGAACTGTAAGGCTGTTTTCCCATTGGTCCATCAACCAGATTCCCTATGTTTTCTCCCTCCATCACGTGCTTCCTGCCTCTCTCTCATTTCATTCTGGTAAATTCTAACGCTCATTATCAGTTCACATCCTCCCCACCAATACTCCATTCTCCATCTTGTTTTTACTCCAATCACATTGTAGTATTTGTATTCTAGTACAGGAAAAATGTTTAATTTACTGCTTCCATGTATAGTATTAGTGTAAGTGAGTCGACCTAGCGAGACCAACATTACTCTAAAAGCTAGGTAGGGTATAGGGAACAGCAAAAAGTGAGAGTGGAAGGACCACCAAATAGTAATATAAATAACTAATATTCCAAAAACAACCCCCACGCTCTCTACACCACCCCATATGCCAAACGCAACCCCAATAAAAGTTTGTGGGGCCACACACCGCCCACAAAACAACACTCCAACAACAGTGGCATTTTGGTCATTTCATGCACAGTCAAATATTTTAAGGTCAAAATACACTTTTGATCCATGTATTTCGTTAAGGTCTCAATTTGATCTTTATAGTTGGTCTAAAATTAATTCTATATTGTAAAAAGTTCTACATTACGAGACTAAAAGTCAATTTTTTTACAGCGGTAACAAAGTGCACTTTTGGTCCAATGACTTTGGGAAAGGTCTGAATTTAGTCTGATAATTTATTTTGTTGCAATTTTAGTTATATAACTTTTGAAAACGTCTCACCATTAGTTCTATTTTCATCCATTATCTGCCGTTAAATCCACTTCACCATATTTACTACGTCGTCATCATTTAACTCAGTATGTTAAATCATCTTTAATGTCAGAAAATGGATGGAAATAACTTTGAGACCAACGATGGGGCATTTTTTATAGGACTAAAATTGCAACAAAAAAAAAAAGTTATGAGATCAAATTAAAACCTTTACCAAGACCAAAAGTACATTTTAACCAAAAAGATATAAAATCAATTCTACATGTCCAACTAAAAATAATATCAATATTTGAATGAAGTGAAAGACGAGTATGGTGGTTCAAAAAAAAAAAAAAGACGAGTATGGGACTTTTGTGAAATAGAGCATTGAATAATTAAATGAAGTTGAAGAAGACAGTTAGGGAGACAGGTAATGTCGGTTGGAAGGAGAGAGAGAGAGTACCTAGGGTCGCCGAAGACGCCGGCGTTCCCGGTAAGCTGGTCGATGAGGACGGCGGATTTGGGGTCCAATGAGGAGGCGCGTGCATATTGGGCGAATGCTCCGCCGCCGGACGGCACGAAGAATGCTCCATTTACCATAATGTCCCCCTCTGTCCTCCAGTTCCAATCTGTCCACTCTTTCTCGTCTGTGTCCACTCTCTTCGTCACCTGCCCAATTATTCATTATATTAACAAAAATCTTCAAATTATTTTTTCTTTTTCTTTACTCTTCAAAATTTAACATTTCTTTCATTTTAACCAAGACATTATACTTCATGCATTGATAAAATAGTAAAATACACAATTATCATTTGTTGGTAAAACAATTTCCATTATAGGCATTAGGTACTACATGTACAAGGCATGATGATGATGCACGCGCCTCGCTAAGCGCGTACACGTGAGTTTCAGAAAAAGAGAACTTCCATCCCCCACCACCTACGAGCAATGCAATGCGAGACAACTCATGACCAGCAGTCAAATGACTAACTAGGACTACTATTACCCCCAAAAACGAGTGCATTCGCGCGTGTTATCACGCGCTGCCACTTTGGCGTTGAATGAGAATGAGAGATTCATTCTCATTCATCAAACTTGTGTCAACGACAGAGGAAAAAAACTCAAGAGTTAAACAGACTGACTCCGGCGGCGCGTGAAATGCACGTCAAATGCAAAAAGTTAAAGAGAAAGAGAGAATATATCCCAAATTCGAAACACAAGTCAAACGAAATTGCCCTCACCACAGGGTGTGGGTTACTTTGAAAGAAATATATCATTAATAATTATTCAATACTAAGAGAAAATATATATTTTGGTCCTCAAACTTCTCTTAAAATTATAATTTAGTCCTGTCCAATGAAACTACACTTTTTAATACTTGATTTTCTTTACTTATTTACTCCTCCAAATATTATTAATAAAACTTAAATAGTTGATGTTTTTGTATTCTCAACATACGAGGATCAAATTGTAATTTTAGAATAAATCTAAGGACTGAAAAGCAAGTTTTACCTCTTTCGCATCAACATCGGCCGGAGCAGTATACCGGTTTCCCTGGCTATTAATGGTGGGATTCGCACTTCCTCCGATAGCATACATCTGCCACTGCGTGAAATCATTATTCACCACATGAATATACCCAAGTCTACATCTCGGCATTCTCTGTACCAATCCTTCTCCAAAATGATTAAACGCAATCGTCACTTGCATTCCCGAATCCGGCGTATACTTATCATTATGCCCCAAAAGCATCACTTCATCATGATGCGCGAAATGGCTATTCGAAATCGTAATTCCCGTCGACCCCATTATCGCATCGATCAATCCGTCCGTACAATACGACAGCGAGCAATGATCGATCCAGATTTTCCGGGCGGAAAACAGAGAGATTCCGTCGCCGTCCGATATGCCACGGAAGCCGACATGTGTAGGACTAGAGCGAATGTTGGTGTTGCCGGAGGGTTTACAGTGATGAACATGGACGTTGTGAATTATGATGTTGGAGACGTATTGGAGTGTGATGCAGCCGTGGCCGGTGATCTGAATATTTGCGCCGCGGCCGTCGACGGTTTTGAAGCTGTTGAAGATGAGTTCGTGGCGGAGAGTGATGGTCATGCTGCCGGAGAAGACGATCCAGAGGGGTTCGTCTTGAATTACGGCGTGCCGGAGAGTTCCCGGAGTTGGGTTTGCTGGGTCGTTGTCGGAGGAGTCGGTGACGACGTAGATCTGGCCGCCTTTGCCGCCGACGGCGTCTTTGCCGAAGCCAATGCCGCAGTCGGCGAGTTTTTGGCGGTTTGAGGACCAGTTTGGGTCGCAACGCCAGCAGTCGTCGATGGGGTTTCCGGTGAGGCAGTTTGTGGTTTGGTCTTTTCCGGCACCGTTTCCGGCGAGGAGTTGCCGCCGGGAAAGTGACGCATTGACTGTCCTGCAAGAAGAAGAAGAAGAATGTATAAGTTGAGAAGCAGGGGAAAAAAAACAGAGGTGTTCTGTTTCTGTTTGGATGCCGAGAAAATGCCAAGAAAATTTCTGGGTATATATATATATAAAAAGATTAGATTTTGAAGAATGCCCAGATGGGGTTTTGTTGTTAAAAGAGCAGAATGCTGAAGAAGGAGAGAAACCCAGAAGGGATTTTGTTGCTTTAGAGGAAAAAATGCTTAATTTATGAGTTCTGACATATCCTGTTTGGATGCCGAGAAAATGCTAAATTTCTCAGGAACACCAAACCCAGATGGGTTTTTTTCTGGGTTTAAAGTAAAATGCCAAAGAACAAGACAAACCCAGATGAGAATCGATGCAATGGGAGTGTATAATGCAAACGGAAACAGAAACCATGATGGGAGAGATAGAGAGAAAAAGCTGACCTTTGAACTTCATGAACCACAGATTCAGGGTAAGGATGTTGATGGGGTAAGGTGAGATTGAAGTTGAATGAAGAAGCTTGAATGAGAGGAGTAGAGAAAGAAGAACTCAAGAAGAAGCATATGAAGAAGAAGAGAATGGAGGTAATAGAAGGAGGAAGCATTCTTGAAGGAACAACAACAACAACAACAACAATCAATAATAATGAGAGAAGCAGCTTGTGGGGCTTTTAATAATATGTCTCTTTCTGTTCCTTCTGTAAAATGCTTCCTTCCTTCCTTCAGATATCTTCCTCTTCAATGCTCAACAACACAACTTGCTCTTAGGATTTTAGGAAGCTGCAAATTGTGGGAATTTCTCATGGCCCTATTTATAATAACCCCAACATTATTATATAATTAAGTAAATAAATTAAACACTAGTCTACCCACATAAAAATAATAATAATAATTAAATAATAGGGTTTCGGTTTTCATAGGTTTTTTGGGTTTATTTCAAGTTTCTAACTTTCAATAGCAGACTCTCTCTCTCTCAGTTACTCGCATTCCTTACCTTGCTTGCCAATCATTCCAGGCATTGCGGCCATAACCTAATCTCAAAGGTAAAATTAAACTTAAATAAACTTATTAACACATTTTAGGGTTATCCAAATTCTTGTGTCTTCATATTTTCTTGCTTTTGAATCAAAATTAGTTTTGGGGGTCAAATTGTTAAAATCTTGAAATTAAGATTCTTTGCCGGAAGATGGTAAGTTGATGATATTCGCAGTAATCCCGATGGGGCTTTTAGACTCCAAAAAAGGGCCTTATCAGCAAATTAACTTTTTAGGGGTGGGTTAGATTAGATAGATAGATACTGCTCAAAAAGTTTGCATCTTTCAGTTAATTTCTTGCTTAAGAAGTTGAAAATGAAGGGACTATTACTATTTGGGATGGGTCCCTTAAAAAAGGTTTCTTTTTCATGTGCGAGAGAAAAAAAGAAACCAAGGCTGCGTTTGGTACCCTTTTGGGTATGTAAAGGAAAGAGTTTTACAAGGGAAAAATTGTGAGGGAAAGGAAAAGTAGTTGAGGGAATGTAAAGTAGGTAAAGATTGAAAGTGTTTGGTATAAAAATGTATGAGAATGAAAGTAAAATAGATATAGAAAAAAATGACAAAAATGCCCTTCCCATAACTACCACTAGACTGCCGGCGCCGCCGCCAACCACCGCCGTCCACGGTGGCCGGCGACGCCGTACACGGTGGTCGGCGCCGCCGTCCACGGTGGTCGGCGCCGCCTTCCGCCGCTGTTGTTCACCATTTTGGGAAGGAGATGTGATGGGAGTGAGAGGGGCAAATTAGGAATTCTACCATAATTCCCTAGGTAGACTTGGATTACATCAGAAATGTGAAGTAAAGAAAAATGGCCTATGTAATGTAAAGCCCTTTACATTGTAATCCACTTTACATAGCT
>QANZ01041452.1:0-11804 GCA_003254925.1 Chamaecrista fasciculata | reverse complement strand
TTTTTTTTTATTGACTAAATCTTATAATCTATTATATGAGATCAAATTCTCAATATTAGAAACTATAGGGTAAGGAAGGATCATGCTAAAAAGGGAAATATTAGAATTGTTTAGTGATTTATAAGATCTGAATCGGATTCATGCTTTGTGATTTGCAATAGAAGCTATTATATTGGTGCTTGCCTGTCTGTCAATGTGTCTGTAATACCAGAATGTCTCTCAACATTCAACACATTTAGATTTTCACATTGGATTCTTTCACCTTTCAACACCATTATTTTCAGTTTAGATTTCATTGTTTGCAATTCTTTTTTCATTCTTAAATAAAAATTAGTTTAATAATCAAAATTCCATTGTTTTATTATATTGATTTGGTACAACTAAAGTTTTATTTTGGACAACTTTTTTGAAAAAATAAAATATTTCTCAGTTTCAAGTTTCAAATTATTTTTATTTAATTTAAATATATATATATATGTGTGCGCGCGTGTTTTTAAGAAAATTACAAATAAAATATTTTAGATTCATCTCCCTTTAAAAAAAAGTCTTTGCGAATTAATGATAATGAGTTATACAATCTAACAATATCTAACACAATAATTAATAATAGAGAAGAATTATTGAATCTAAAATCATGAAATAGTGACTAATAAGTGTTTGGTGTAGCGGGTAGGCGAGCTACATCTTAAGAAGAGAACCCTAGTTCGATTCCTAAAGTCGACATTGTCCGTATCCTGAGAGAGATATACTATGAATCCTCCTATAACACAAATATAATCTCTTAAAAGAAAGTGTATTACTCACGCCTCAAAACCCTTAACTTTTTTCTAACACAAATAGTGCAATATCATAAATCATGTGATTTAAAATCTTTGATAGGTGAGGAAAACGACAATATCATAAATCATGTGATTTAAAATCTTTGATAGGTGAGGAAAACGACAATTTTGTAGGAATTATGGATTATTATTTGAAGTGGGAATGCATAATTTCTTGCTACACAAGAAACCATGTCGTAATTGTAATTTTGGTCCGAAGAATTTAATCTAGTACTTTTAATTTTAAGAGGTGCATTTACATATAGTGTATTATTATAAATATAAATAATTTTTTTAGAAGGGCAAATTATTTGAGATCAAATCTTATGGGATTTTTCTGACATGGCACATGCTTTTTGATGACGTGGAATTCAATTAAGATAAATTGTTACGTCTTCAATTTTTTTGGGCCTGAGAAGATTCTTAATAGTATCTCATATATATTCTTTCACCCTTTCAATTATTGGGATGTATGTTGGGTATAACTTCATAAAAATGAAGTCATGATAAATAATTTATTAATTTAAAAGTATGTATTTTTTTTTAGTAATCAAAAGGATGTATTTTTTTTCTAATGGATATCTTTAGGATATTTAATTTATTACCAAAATTTTATAAAAATTATATAAAAACATAAAATAACCCGAAAAATGTAAACTCAATAGTCAATTGTCACCATGATGGATTACAAGAGAATCATCCAATTTATATGGTGAAAATCTAGACCTCCCATTTAATTAAAATATATGATTATTTAAAATTATATTCTCATGTGACAAACGAAAGTGTTATATTTGTCGTCATAAATTTTGTACAGATCAACTAACTCGATATTTTCATCAGATCAATGGCTTTGGAATGGTTCAATTTTGCACTTTTCCATTATAACGGGAGAAAAAAAAAAAGAGTGCATCTTTTAAAAGCTAAAACTAGAAGAACCAAATTGCACTTTTTAAAAAAATTGCAGGGGCTATAATTATGATAAAGAGATTTTGTACACGTTAGTCAACCAATTGATAAAAAGATTTTGTACATGTTAGAATAATGATAAAAATTGCAGAGATTATTTTTTCTATATACAATTTTTTACTTCAAATTTATTTTCGAGTGCGATTTGACTTTATTTTTTGACGGTCCTAATTGAGTAGGAAAATACTCTTTAAAAGTAACTTGTTGCTCCAAATGTATCATATTCGAATTTGAAATGAGATAGATATGATCAATTTCACTTGTTTAACCATGAAACAAACACTCCACTTTCAATATACTTGATTTGACTTTATTTGTTGACGATTCCAATTAGATAAAGAAATTATATATTCGTCAAAAGAAACAAGTAGCATTAGACTCATTACATTTTGGTTAAAGAGTCATTTTGGTCCTAAATGTATGCCTTAATGTTCATTTTGGTCCATTATATTTCAAAATGTTCAAATTAGTCCTAAATATTGGCAAAATGATTCATTTTGGTCCTAAATATTGATTAAATGTTTCATTTTGGTCCCAAACTATTGAATTTGGTCATATTTCTCTCGTCTCTCATTTCAAGTTCAAAGAACTTGTAAAAAGAAACTCGTAGCTCTGAATTCTTCGCATTCAAATTTGAAATGAGAAAGATACGATCAATTTTGTTTGTTTGACCATGAAATGAGATGTCTACTTTTAGGACCGATTTGACCTAATTTGCTGACAGCCCCAACTGGATAAAGAAAGAACTCTTCGAGAATAATACGTAGCTCTAAACCCGTCACGTTTGAACTTGAAACAAACCATATTCAATAGTTAGGATCAAAATGAAACATTTTGCAAACATTTAGGACCAATTTGAACATTTTGAAACATAATTGACCAAAATGAACATTAGGGCAAACATTTAGGACCAAAATGACTCTTTAACCTTACATTTGAACTTAAAATAAGAGAGATATAATCATAACCAGTAGTTTGAGACCAAAATAAAAATATTTATGCTTAATATGAAAATTTTGAAATATTGAGGACCAAAATAAATTTAGAAGCATACGTTTAAGCTCAAATTGAGCTTTCGACCTATAAATACTAGTAACTTTTGTATCTTTTGAGGTTAATGTTAATATTATCTAAAAATGTGTACAAATGTAAAATAAATTATAAATATTGAAAAATAAATAAATGTTGTCGTGTTTTAAAATAATAAAAATTTAGTTATTTTAAATTATATATTTTCTTAAAATTATAACAAGGAAATTATTTATGTTTTATATAAAAAATTATCCTATAATAATATAATTATATACACATACCTAGATGCCGACATGCTTATCTACTTCATAATTTTATATTACAAATGAGAAAGGTCGGTATATATTTAATTATTTCAATGGAAGTCCAAAATTCATTGGCATCTTGTGCTTAGTTAATTTTTTTTCTAAGTTTGAAAACCAAAATTATTTTTAAGAGCACCTACAAAATATTCAAGAGCAAACTAATATTTTAGTCCTTAAAATATCATTGAGTTGATAATTCATCCCTTATAATATTGAAATACACAGTTTAATCCTTAAAAGATTAAAACTGTATATACTCTTTAATTTCTGAAAGATTAAAAGTGTATATTATTTAATTAGTCTATAGAAAAACTAATGAGCATACTTTTTAATCTTTTAAATATTAAATTATGTATTTTAATCTTTCAGAGATTAAGTTATTGATTCGTTGAATTTTAAATACCAAATTATTAGTTTACTCAATATTTACTGTATTAATCACTCTCTATATTAATAATAATGGGGACTATTCTGTGAAAGCTGATTATAGAATTATGAAGGGTTTGACGGTAAATGAAAGTAGGAATGTGGTTGCTTCTTCCTTTATTGTTAAACAGGATTTGTGGGGAAAAATTTGGAAGCTAAAAGTCCCTCCAAAGGTGAAACATTTTATGTGGAGATTGTGTTCGAATTCTCTTGCTATTAAGGAAAATCTATGGAAGAGGAAATGTGTTTCTAGTCCTCTCTGTGTGTGTTGTTCTGAAAATCCAGAGACTTAGCTTGAGCATTTAATCTTTCATTGCGTTTGGGCTAGACAAGCCTGGTTATGTTGCCCTTTGGGGTTGAGATATGATTTTAGATCTATTAGTAGAATTGAAGCTTGGTCTAGTGAGGACTTTCTTTGCTCTGACAATAGTGATTTTTTTGTGGCTTTGGTGTCTATTATGTGCTCGAAAATTTGGAAGATTATATGTCGCTATGTTTTTGACAAGATTAATCCTGATCCTATTCTTGAAGAGAATAGAGCTGTGTCTTTGTTATCTGAATTTTGGTATGCAAATGGGTCGTCTTTTGAAGAGGTTTTGGAGAATAGTGAGGGAACTCAAGGTAATCAGGATACTATGTGGAAGATTCCTTGTAGAGGTATGTTTAAAGTTAATGTTGATGGAGCTCTAAATCTGAATTGTAATTCTGGTGGTGTTGGGGTGATTGTTAGGGATGATAGGGGCGATATTGTTGAATGTGTTAATGCCCTTGTTAAAGCTTCTATTATTTGTATGGCTGAATTTTTGGCCTTGAGAAAAGGTTTGCAAGTGGTTAGTGATTTAAATATACAGGATGTGTGTATTGAATCTGATTACAAAAATCTTGTTGACTGATTCAATGGGAATTGTGAAATTTCGGATTGGCATTGTGCAGGTTTGCTTCATGAGGTGAGATCTTTGTCTTCTTCTATGCACTATTTGTATGTGGTTTGTGTGCCTAGATCTGTTAATAAAACGGCTGATTGGCTTGCTAAGGCTGTGTTTCTTGGGTTGTGCTGCTATGCTTGGGTCAATGGACCTCCAGCCCATTTCTTGAAGATTGTTCGTTATGATGTTGGAGATTGGATGATTTAGTGTTCTTGTTTTTCAGTTTTCTGTTTTTGTCGCTTTGAGATATTTTTGCTACTTTCTTGTTCCTATTTTGTACTATGGTGTTGTTTTGTAGGTTTTATTGAAATTCTTTCGAAAAAAAAAAAATCACTCTCTCTATATATATATACTAATATACGTATATTCATATATAGAATCATTTATGTTACTTTTAAATATAAATTAGATATTATATATTCAATTACAATCAGTTTATACATCTCAAAGTATTTATAAATGTAATACTCTCAAACTACAAGGCTTATCTAACTTTCACAATGCAAATCACTGCTAAACTACTAATCACTGGTAAACTACTAATGTTAAATTTGTTTGTTGGCATATCAAACAAAAACATGTATATATATAAACCTCAACCTAATATAAATTTCAATATTTAAATGATAGGCAAAATCACTAATTTCGTCCCTAAAATTTACACTAATTGTCAATTTCATCCCAAATCGTTTTTTTACTGTCAATTTTGTCCTCAATATTTCACATTTTGGTCAATTTTATCATTAACTTTTTACTTTAACCAAATATTAATGACATGATCTACGTGACTAATGATATGTAATGTAAAATTGATAGAAATAGAAACTCAAATCCTAATTCGTACTAAAAAAACAAGATATAATATGTTATTAATTTATCGAAAGAAGTTAGTCAAAGGATAAGGATAAAATTGATCAAAATATAAAATATTAAGAACAAAATTAATAGTTGGTGTAAAATTCGGAGATGAAATTAATACTTTTGCTTAAATGATACATTTAAAAACTTTAATCTAAATATCCAAAAACTCTAGCAAGTACTGTACCAAACTCATTACTATCGTATTATCATATTTGATGAAACAGGTCTGCAAGTAGCTGTTGAAATGCAAAACAGAAGGAATAAGGTTGTCAAATAGATTAATAAACTATTTTATATATATATATATATATATATATTTATAATAAAATTAAATTAAACCTGTGATTTGTATAGCAGTGTTTCCTTCTCTATGGCCTCTATACAACAAGTTGGGGAGTGAAATATTATTTAGTAGTTAGTACATTTAAAAAAATAAAAAAGGAACTAATTATTAATTTGGAAGGTCAGAAAACTATGATCATTGCAAGTTGGGTACAATTAAAAATTTGAGCCTCAATCCATCTCACATTCTCACTTGAAACCCAATTGACTTCCAATCCTCATAATTGGACACCCCCACATTCTATCTGGAATAGCAGCTCATTTTCATAAATAATAATAATTAAACTGAAATTGAAAAATCAAATAATTAACTATGTTAAATGAAAGAGAAAAAACAGGCAATTTATATATATATATATATGACATTTTTAAAAGCATAAATGGAGTCAATTAATCTTAGTGTTGTGTCATGTATATCCAAAAAAAAAAATCCAAAAATTCCCATCATCATTGAGGATGAATGACTAATACATGAAAGATATATGAGTTAACTATTCTGTCTCTAATAATTTAATTTATAATATTTAATTCTTAAAAATCATATAACTAATAAATTTTAAATTTTTTTTATCTCTACATGTTAATTTATAAAATAAAGTTTGAGGGACTAAAATACATTATTTCATGACTTTTAAGAGTTAAGATGTATAAAATTATATNCATAACAAATTTTGTAAAAATTACATATTGACCCCAAAAAATTTTCAAAAAATTACAAATAGGTCCCTAGATACATATTATCTAGGGACTAAAATGAAAAATTTTAAAATATTTTGGGATCAATATGTAATTTTTGCAAAATTTGTTATGGTTAAAATTACAAAATAACCCAAAAGGGTACCAATGTGTTAATAGAGAATACCACAGGATACCAAAGTGTCAGGTTTCAAATCACAGGGTACCAAAGTGTAATTTACCAATTTTTTAATTATTAATTATAAAAAATAAATGAATTTACTTCTGTAAATTTATGTTTTATTAATAATATTTTTTATACTGGTTAGAGTTTTTTTTAAAATAAATTTCAATTTTTTAAAAAATAACATTGAATTTTTTTATAAAATAAAAAAGATCGATGGTTTTTCCAAATTCCAAACCAATGGGCTTACGAAATTTCATGACAGGATAGTTTTTTTCTTTATATTTATTCTTTGTTATTTATTATTTTTTTATAAAAGTAATTCAAAAAAAACTACAAACTTAAAATAAATAATAAAAAGTTGACTATTCTACATTTGTGTGTTAAAAAAATTATAAAAATAACAAATATGATAGGAGAGACGTTTTTTAAAAAATAAATTATAAAAGGAAGCAAAATATATGTTAATGTTGAGGATATATGTTTCTTTAAAAATGAAATATAAAAATAAATCATAAAGAAGTTATAAATGAAGAGAGAGGGTGGACCATCCATGGAATAAAAGAAGTAAACCACCTTCTAATGTCAAAAAGTGATGAGAGAGAGTCATGGTGGTAATAAAGCCGCCCATGGTTGCTTACAAATTACAACTCATTAATGTGTTTTTTGATATTTGTAGGACATTTTGGCATTATGATCCCAAAAAGCTATCTACTTCCACCTAGTTGTTGGTCACAATTGCATTTAGATTTTATAACATATATATTTATATGTACAATTTTTTTCAACATAAAATCATTGATTATGGTACATTAAAATGTTATAAATTAAAGGGTAAAATGCATTTTGGTAGCCAGTGGTTAGGACCGAATTCACTTTAGTATCTTGGAAAATAAAATTGAGTAAACTACTAAATTGGTCCCTGGATTATTGACTCGCTGACAGATTGGTCCCCGAATTTAGGAAATTGACAAATAGGTCCCCGAATTTTTCTAACATTTGTCAAATAGGTCCTTCTGTGCATGTTATTCGAGGACCTATTTGACTAACGTTAGAAAAATTCGGGGACCTATTTGACTCGTTAGAAAAATTCGGGGACCTATTTGTCAATTTCCTAAATTTGGGGACCAATCTGTCAGCGAGCCAATAATCCAGGGACCAATTTGGTAGTTTACTCAAATAAAATTTGACACTTTGGTACCCTGAGGTTTGTCCCGTTAGCACTTTGGTATCTTGTGGTTATTTTCTATCAAGATTTAACAAAAAGTGCTGATGTGACTCAATCTTAGCCGTCGATTTCTACTACATCTTATTGGTTAGTTTCTATTGCTGCTTAAACCATATTTCACTCTTTAACAAGATTTCTTTTGTGTGTTTAGGTCCTCTTCTTTTGGTAAAACGAATCAAAACACAACAAACTAAAAAAATTGGATAGAGTTTTCTATAATTTCATTTCAAGAACTAGAGAGTTATTAAAAAAAGAAATTGCAGAAAGATCGTTAGAGTTTTTATGAATCAAAATCTTCCATTTCTCATAAAACTTCTCTCAACCAAGTCCTTAATTAATCACATATTAAACTCAAATGTTTGTCATTTTTATCAGATTGGTCCTTGGGACACAAAAAACAACTATGTATCTCTATTGTTTGATTTATCTTCCATTTAAGGTCAAGAAACTTTTATGTTTTTCAAAATAGTCTTCGGGGCACATTATAATAAGATTGATTTTCTACAATATATGATTATAATTAATTTAATTATTTTATTAAATATACCAATTGAAATTAAATCACAAAAATACTTAACTATTGATGTTTAAAATATTATACTTGCTGCTAAATTTAAGTTAATATTTTACTAAAATAATTATATTCATTGTAATTATGTATTTTAAAGATAAAATATTATAGTTAGATCATCCTATTTTGCTATGAATAACTTGCATGAAAAAATTATAGTTTTATTATAATTTCATAAAAAATAAAATTTTTACTAATTTATTCGAAACTAAATATTAATTATTTAATTTTAAATTAATTAATGGGAATATTCTTCAAATTATTCAAGTTTACTTTCAAAATTTCATTTAAGTAGTTGTATTTGAATACAGGTATGACTAAATTGCATTCATTTTCCAAATTTAGGACTGATATGTAATTATCTCTTTTCTATTTTCAAAAATTACATTTTTACCCCAAAAAGTTTTTGTAATTTTTATTTTAGTCCTCAAATATCATGATCTAGGGACTTTTTTTTAAAAAAAATTGAAACTATTTGGGGGCATTCTGTAATTTTTACAAAAATTTTGTAAAGTTTATCTTCTCATCATCGAACTACACAGTGTTATGGCTAAACTATATTTTATTTTCCCAATTTAGGACTAATCTGTAATTTTATTCTTTTTCCAATATTTTTCATAATTACATTTTGACCCCAAAAATTTGTTATAATTTTCATTTTAGTCCTCAAATATTATGATCTAGGGACGTTTTTGAAAATTTTAAAATTATTAGGGGGCATTTTATAATTTTTGCAAAAGTGCTAACAATTTTTCGTTAAATCTTGACGGAAAATAACCACAGGGTACCAAAGTGCTAATTACGCAAACCTCAGGATACCAAAGTGTCAAATTTTGTCTTTTAAGATATCAAAGTGGATTCGGTCCTAACCACAAAGTACCAAAATGCATGTTACCCTAAATTAAATTTAAAGTGATAAAATAAAAAAAATATTAGATTTAAAGAGCATGTCTGCATCTATATCGTAACGAAATTAACAAATTTGACTCAGTAAATATGATATTCCAATTGAAATTGTGGAGCTTGAATTGAATCTATATTCCTATGTATGTTANTATACTAGAGGCTTTGCGTGCCCTAACGGGCACGCAAATATGTATGTAAAATAAATGAGGGACTAAATCGTTAATACAGTAAAAAAGAAGGGATCAAATAATAATTTTTCTCTTATTATTAATTTTGTACTATAGTTTTAAAATGTGGACGACCAGAAAGGGGTGGAGCCATATAATATAAGATATATATATATATATGGTTAATTAACAATTTTATTATTGTAAAAATGTTAATATTTCATGAAATGATAAATTTATGTTCAAATATTCGATCAAAGGTTGCTCACATTTAATATTCATTAGCATCTCAAACATAATTATGTTTAATAGAATATATTTGTTTGAAATGAATTTAGAGTGAATTAACAATTTGGTCCATAAAATATTTAAATATACCGTTGATTCTTTAAAATATCAAAACAGTATATTGATTAGCCTTTTCTATGAACTAAATAATGTGTTGTTTTAATATTTCAGAAACTAAAAAATATATCGCTTTAATTTTTTAAAGATTAAATGTATATTTTAATATTTTAAAGATCGAGTTGTTAGCAATTAGTGATATTTCAAATAACAAATTGTTAGTTTTCTCTATATTACGAGTATATTATTTGGCTGAAAAGCAAAAACTTGAAGGCGGCTTTATTTTGAAAGTAAGAATGGTCCACTTTTTAAAAGAGACCATCAAACTACAAAACAAAAGTGATTTAGAAAATAAGACTAATTAGAGGCTGCAATTAATAGTGTCTTTGATTTAATGCATGCTTGCTTCTCAAAATTCAAAATCTCCATAAATTCGGTGCCTAATTAGTTTGCTTACTGATTGATTGATGAATAAAATACACCCGCACACACACACACACACACACGTTATACACTTTTATTTCTCCAAGATATTAATTACTATAAAGTGAGAATGAAAACAGACTAACTTCAGTTGATAAGTTTGATTGAATCCGACGTCGCAGAATGGAGATGTTAAAGTCATTAATAAGGGTAAGCAAATCAATCCGTGAGTCGCAGAAACTAACCCAACCCGCATTTATGGGTTGGGTTGGGTTGGTTCGGGTTCGCGAGTTGGTTCGGGCTCAAAATTCCCAACCCGCACATTTGGGTTGCGGATTTGGAGTTTCTCAACCCAACTCAACCCGTGAAACCCGCATATAAATTTGTTTTNATAAAAAAACCTATATATGATAAAATTTTAATTCAAATATTCATAATTAGGTTACAAAATACAATTATAACATTAATATATTAATACAATTTTCATAAATTAACATGAATTAATATAGGGATAATCAATTTTCATAATGTTCAACAATATAATATCATCAAGTGACATTTTATGATCACTTTCTTTATCAAATTTTGGTTCATAATCAACATTCTCTAATATTTGACCCATAATTATAAAAAAAGACCAAAAAAATCAAAAAAAAAAAATATATATATATATATATATAAACCAGGACCAGTTCAACCGGTTTGACTCCGGTTCAGGCCGGTTTTTGACCGGTTCGCTCCGGTTCAGGCAGGTTCTCTACCTGGCCGGTTATTAAAACGACTCGGACCGGCCTAATGGCCGGTTCAACCGGCCGGTCCGGTCCGGTTTTAATAACTATGAACCCAACCCATAACTCTGCGAGTTGGGTTGGTTCGGGTTGAGTTTTAAAAATTATAAAACCCAACCCAACCCGCAGATTGATGTGTGGGTTGGGCTAAGA
Source organism: Chamaecrista fasciculata (assembly GCA_003254925.1). NCBI lineage: Eukaryota > Viridiplantae > Streptophyta > Magnoliopsida > Fabales > Fabaceae > Chamaecrista > Chamaecrista fasciculata. The sequence goes on along the minus strand of QANZ01041452.1, from coordinate 685 downwards.
TTTTCCCTCAACCCGCTCCAACCCAGCCCGCGCTCACCCCTAGTCATTAATATTACTTGATAACATAAATAATTCTGAATTTGTTTGAAATGTTCCCACACAAATTTTGTTGTTTAAATTAAATAATGTGGCTTAGTGATTCCTCGTTTGGTTCCTTAACTAAGTGGTGAGACTTTAAATCTCATCTTTGATATGAAAAATATTATGTAGTTAACCGTTTATCTTTAAGTGAAGGATTTGCGATGAATAAATTAGTCATTGTTCTCGACGATGGATGCCCTAATTTATACTAAATTAGAGTATCAAGCTAGCTATATAAAATAACTAATAATAACGAAAAAATAAAGTAAATGAAATAGTGGACATTTTTAATTTGGTAATCAGTGATAAATTATTCTAGGAGTGATAATGTCAAATTAACTATCATGAAGTTTGTAATACACACTTAGAGGCAAATAATATGGGAGTTGGAGAAACCTGGGGAAAACCCAGGATTTAACCCCAAAAAAAATGAGAAAGGTAAAGTAAGTTAAAGTGACCTCATTTTAATTTCAACTTTTATTGTCCTTTGCATTATTGAATGCTTTTCCAATGAAGGAACCAATTACTATTGTTTTAACCCTATATGCCTACTATCTATATGTCACCTCTATGATTCTCTCTCTCTCTCTCTCTCTCTCTCTCT
>QANZ01041442.1:13979-27575 GCA_003254925.1 Chamaecrista fasciculata | reverse complement strand
GACAACTGGACAATCAGAAATGGGTAAATAATATATATATATATTTAGTTACAGTACTCATCAGTCAAGTCAATGCTAATTTTCTGAAGTCGCCTTTTTCTCATAGTATAAATATCCTCAATCATAGGGTTCTACCCCTAAATCATCTTGTTTTTCTTTAAAGCGGTATGTAATAGTCTTTTTCTTTTGCTTTCTTTAAATTTGCTCCGGAAAATTAAATGATAAATAAAAAATAGGAGGCCAGGCAAGGAACGATGTCGGCGATGGTAAATTAGGAGCGGGTAGTAATAACAAATAACAGTATACTATTGCTGATTTGCTTCTCTGATGAATAATAAAAATGGTAAAAGAAAATGAAAAGACACCCATTGAGAATGTTTGTTGGTCAAGCATGTATTGAAAACAACAGAGGAAACACCGCACTCCACGCTGCTTCATTTCACTACCTTACAGACCAACTACCCTATACCATATAGTCATCTACTGTACAATATTCATTCACCCACACCCCTAGCTCCATTTGTTCATAAACCAAATACCGAACGATTAATTCATTAATACTATTAAACTACTTTAACAAAAAACGCCCTAATCATAGAGAATTGATCGAGTAGTGAATTATCAGATAAAATTAAGAACAAAAAAAAAATAAAGTCTAGAGGTAGATGTGTTACCATGAAGTAAAATGCTCTGAGAGGAACAACATTCTCATAAACAAGCAATTTCTCATCCTTAGAGTAGTAAAATGCTCTCAGAGGAACCACATTCTCATGCTTTGGATAATACCTTGATGAGAGAGACTTCAGAGGATAGTGAGGAATTTCAGCATTTCTTCACAGAGAAAAACGAAGATGGAGATAGAAGGAATGAGAGAGAACGAAGAGAGAACGAAGAGAATAGAAGAAGCCGGTCGCTCTCTCTATCTATATATATAGACCTAATTGTTGCCGTTGAACTAACGAACCAGACGCTCCTCCGAAATTGAAATTCAAATTGAAACTGAAATTCAAATTGGCTGCCAGAGTCGCTTCTTCTGCCGTTGGCTCACACAAACTGAAGTCTCTTAAAGTGTTTCCTGGGTTGGCTTCTTCTTCTGCGTCTACGCCGTGCCGTTTTGATTCCTGGTTGTCGCACAAACTGAGACGTAAAATTCACTTTATTTTGTCGCACAAACTGCCGTTTTATTAAATGATTTTTTATATTCTTTTTATTTTTTTGGCTAAAGTGCATTTTTGATTCTATAACTTTGGCAAAGGTCTCAATTTGGTCCTATAACTTTTTTGCTGCAATTTTGGTCCCATAACTTTGACAAACGTCTCAATTTGATCCCATAACTTTTTTTATTGAAATTTTGGTCCCATAACTTCTGAAAACGTCCCACCATTGGTCCCAAGCTGATTTCCATCTATTTTCTTCCGTTAAAGATGATCTGACATACTGAGTTGAATGATAACATGGAAAATATGGGAGAAGTGGATTTAACGACAGATAATGGATGGAAATTAGTTTGGGACTAACGGTGAGACATTTTTAAAAGTTATGGGACCAAAATTGCAACAAAAAAAGTTATGGGACCAAATTGAGACCTTTGCCATAGTTATGGGACCAAAAGTGCACTTTAGCCTTTTTTTTGGCCTGTAAATTTTTTTTATATTCAAGTTAACCCAACATTCCAATTTGACATCTCTAATCATTTAATTGCGGCTAAAGTGTACTTTTGGTCCCATAATTTTAGCAAAGGTCTCAATTTGTTCTCATAACTTCTTTTTCCAATTTTGGTCTCATAACGTTGGCAAAGATCGCAATTTGGTTTTATAACTTTCTTTGTTGTAATTTTCGTCCCATAACTTCTGAAAACATCCCACAGTTGGTCCCAAACTGATTTCCATCCACTTTTCTTCCGTTAAAGATGATCTGACATACTAAGTTGAATGATGACGTGACAATTTGGGTGAAATGGATTTAATGGCAAATAATGGATGAAAATCAAATTGGGACCAACGGTGAGACGTTATCAAAAGTTATGTGACCAAAATTGCAACAAAAAAAGTTATGGGACCAAATTGAGACCTTTGCCAAAGTTATGGGACCAAAAATGTGTTGGGAAATCCCCGGGGAAAACACGCAGCGGAAGAACTGTAAAACAAACAAAACTTGCGCTCCCCAGGAAAATCCCACCCTGAGATCCACTAGTTGAATTTAAAACCAGATATGAAAAGTGTTATACCTCAAGCTTTCAATCGGATTGGTGATACTTGGCGAGTCTAGAAGTCCGTTTCCATGTCCTCCCTCCATCGGTAATCCACACGAACAGTTTCCCGAACACAAGGTGCTAGCCTCCTTGCTTCTTTCTCCAAAGAAACTCGGGATTGAATCTACAGCTTTCAAACTCAGGAACTCCTTCTCTGAATTCAGGCAGGGTGGCGCAACAATGGAGGAGATAGCAACAAAACTCCTTTTGTTCTTCTTCTCCCAAAACCCTAAAGGTAGAACAATTCGAATTTTCACTAACTCTTTAGGAAAATCGAATTTTCTCTCTCTAGCTATGGAGGTGGCGATTTTTCTTCTCTCTCTACAAGGAGGAAGACAAAATCACAAAATGATCTCTCACACCATTAGACCTAGGCGCCTAGCCCTAGGTATGTTTATATATATAATTATATTTTTGAGCATTATTATAATTCCAAATTATAATAATATATGGCTTCATGACTTGAATTTCAAATTATAATATTACATTAATATTTAATTTAAATTCAAATCGTAATCTTAGAGAATCAATTTGAGAGATTTGGGGTCTGTTTGGGGGAACCTCCATCCCCATCCAATCCTAGTCCAATTTCATCTCATCTTAGGATTAGATGAACAGTACTGGATTGGGTGTTTTTTGAACCTACATCTCATCTCATCTCATCCACATCATCATCTCATTNCGGGGAACTTCCCTGTTAGTTTATCGGTTGATAGTGCCAAAATTTTTATGAATTGAGTTTTTCTCCTTTGTGTGTTGTGTGGAGTATATACTCATTCATTGTGTGAATTTTTCGCTTGTTTGTTGTTTTTGTTTTTTTTTCATCTCTGTTTTCAAGTTTGATGAGTGCATGTTTGAGTTGATTATTATTTTGAAATTTGTTTCTCTTGAGTGTTGGAGTCGCTACCTTATCTATGGAATGCATTTTTTTGGTGTTTTGGTTTGAATTGGTATAGGAAAATTGCAATTGTGGTCTGAAATCACGAGTTTTTCTGTGCAGGTCTGTTTTTCCTCTTCGCCAGAATCTCGCTAGATAGGCAAGGAACCGGCGAGATTGTGGCGAGAAATTGGCTGCTCTCGGGATTCTGTTCGCCAGATTCTCGCCAGTTATGTAAAAGTAGCGAGATTCCAGCGAGACACTCTGTTTGCTGAATTCTTCAATCTTTCCATCATTTTCTCCCATTCTTTTGATTTATATACCTTTGTCCATGCTAATACTCATGAATTCATACATAAACTAGTTGTCTTTCATTGTTGTTTCATCACTTTTGCTTCTTTGGTTGGATTGTCAATTTTTCTTAAAAGTGAGATTCCTTTTTGTTACATGAGTGTATTCTGAACATTGCATGCATAGGAAGTCTCGATTGCCTCTTATCCCTTTCGACCCTGAAATTGAAAGAACCCTTGGAAGGCTTAGAGCTAGGTTAAACCAAAGAGGATTGGGTACTAGTTTTCTGCAAGAACTAAACATGGACATGAACATGAATGGTGCTAATGCTAACCTTAATCCCAACATAGCCCCAGAGGTAATAGAGGAAAATAATGGGGTACAACAACCCTTGCCTAGAAGAACAATTAAGGCAATTAATCAGGAAGAATCAGATGCAACTATGGAAAGATTACAAAATTCATTTCCTGACTTTAATTTTGAATTTGAGGTCAAGGGTCCTTTATTTAATAACTTGCCTAAATTTTATGGTTTAGTAGGTGAGAACCCTTACATGCATCTTAACACTCTTCAAATACATTGCAGGACAATGAAGCCAAGAGCTGTAAGTGTTGAAGATGTTATGTGGAGAGTCTTTCACCTAACTTTGGAAGGCAAGGCTAGAGAATGGTATATGAACCTGCCCAGATACATGGACAATCCTTATGCTTCATGGAGGAATTTGAGAAGAGCATTTCTTGAACAATACTTCCCTGCCACCAAATCCTCAGCAGCTAAAAAGGAAATAGCAGCAGCTAGGCAGGATGTAACTGAGAGTTTCTTTGACTTTTGGAGTCGGTTCCAGGATATGATTGAAAAATGCCCGAATCATCAATTCTCTAAGAAGAGCTTGGTTGAATGTTTCGTTGATGGTTTGTTGCCACAAGACTCCGCCATGTTGGATGCCGCAGCCAATGGCTGTATATACAACAAGCCAGAGGAAGACGCCTGGGAATTAATCAGAATGATCGCTCTTAATCGTCAGCATGTGAATGAGAGAGATGTTAGAGCACTAAAGGTAATTGGGTCTGCAGAATCCGATCCATTGCTAGAAAAGCTAGCTCATGACATGGATAAACTGAAAATCAAGATAGACCAAATTTCTTCTTCCCAGCTCAATTTGCAACAAACCTCACAGACTCCTGTAGTTTCTCAAGCTCCTCAGGCTCCACAAAGTCTAGCTATGGTAGCACCATCATGCCAAGTATGTTGCTCTGTCATGCATGTAACACAAAACTGCCCACATCAATATGAAGAGGTTTCTGCTATGGTCCCATAACTTCTGAAAACGTCCCACCGTTGGTCCCAAGCTGATTTCCATCTATTTTCTTCCGTTAAAGATTATCTGACATAATGAGTTGAATGATGACGTGGAAAATATGGGAGAAGTGGATTTAACGACAGATAATGGATGGAAATTAGTTTGGGACTAACGGTGAGACATTTTTAAAAGTTATGGGACCAAAATTGCAACAAAAAAAGTTATGGGACCAAATTGAGACCTTTGCCATAGTTATGGGACCAAAAGTGCACTTTAGCCTTTTTTTTTGGCCTGTAAATTTTTTTTATATTCAAGTTAACCCAACATTCCAATTTGACATCTCTAATCATTTAATTGCGGCTAAAGTGTACTTTTGGTCCCATAATTTTAGCAAAGGTCTCAATTTGTTCTCATAACTTCTTTTTCCAATTTTGGTCTCATAACGTTGGCAAAGATCGCAATTTGGTTTTATAACTTTCTTTGTTGTAATTTTGGTCCCATAACTTCTGAAAACATCCCACAGTTGGTCCCAAACTGATTTCCATCCGCTTTTCTGCCGTTAAAGATGATCTGACATACTAAGTTGAATGATGACGTGACAATTTGGGTGAAATGGATTTAATGGCAAATAATGGATGAAAATCAAATTGGGACCAACGGTTAGACGTTTTCAGAAGTTATGTGACCAAAATTGCAACAAAAAAAGTTATGGGACCAAATTGAGACCTTTGCCAAAGTTAAGGGACCAAAAATGCACTTTAGCCAACAATTTATTATAGATCGCAGATTATATGACCACTTTTAATTTTGTCCATAAATTATTGAAATATTAGATTTAGTCGTTGCAAATTCATCACTAGTTGCTAGTTACTCCCTCGATGAATACCCTATAATTGTAAAACTCAATTTCTATAAAGACTAAATTTGAACGAATCATGAATTTTGAGAGATTAGATCGGTCATTTAAAAAATTTAACGACTCAAATAATAGTGACCATATAATCAGAGGACTAAATTGATAGTTTCATCGACTATTATATATCTCGATGATAACTAAAACATATTTTCTTTTCGTTTTATATTGCAATAAATATTTTTAAAATTTAAAAATAATTTTTAAATACAAAAAAAAAGTAATAAATACAGAATAGAATAGCCTCTAAATTATGTGCATGTTACTTATTATTACTTAAGCTTTGAAGTGCCACAAAAAAAAAAATCTAGGAACAAGTGGCTATGCTATGTTAAAATAATATTCAGGCTTAATATAGGGAATAGTTTTCGGATGTGGCCATATTAAGTATAGGGAACGGTTTTCTGCTGTGGCCATATTAAGAAGGTAACAGGTAATGTTTGTTGCTTAAAGTGGCAACGGTTAAAAAATGTTGTTGAAAAAAAACATGAAAACCGTTCCCTAATCACAAAGTATAGGGAACGGTTTTTTGCGCTTGTTGCCATAGGATCAAATAATCGTTGCCTTAGACAATAGGTAACGGCCGAATATAGTACAGTCGTAAACTGTTGCCAAACCGTTGCCTATTCTAATAGGCAACAGTTATTGTATTATAGAGAACGGTTTTTGGCCGTCGTTAAAAGACAAAAATGTTGTAGTGCAAAAAAGATATATATATATATATAGCAAAACTATGTTATTTTCTTGATTTTATGGATCTGATATGATTTATTGTCATATAGTCTTCTTCACCATTGGCCCATCGCATCAAAGAGGGTTGGTCCACCAAAGATCTTAGAAAATAAGATTGCAACATGGTGGATTTACTCAAATTATTCAATTGAGAAAAAAAAATTTGTACTTTTTTAAGTATTTCTTACATAAAGCTTGGGAAATGGGAACAAATCACAGAAATATTTTTGATGAATTTTTATTTCATACTTTCTTTTATTAAGATGTTCCCAGATACATGAATTTTTCTGTGAAAGCCTTTAGGACCCCAAGTAACTTCTTGATTGGATCTAAAGATAAGCAAGGGAAACTAATAAAATAACCCAAAAGGTAGAATTTAAAACAGGCCTTAACTTTGAGGAAAATAACAGATTTTCTCATTCAGCATTCATCAAAAGTTTACAAGAAATGAGAGAAACTATAGGTAACTCTACTCATATTTTCTCAGTTCTTTTCCTTCCCAAGAAGAGTAAGAAAAAAAATCATATACACCTTAAGAATTTGTCTACTTTACAAAACTGTACTGGCTAATCAGTCATCTATGTCAGTCTCATCAAAACAATAACTTGAAATGAAGGTTGGTTCAAGTATGTTATGGGAATCACAAATCTCTTCATCTTCTCTCCAACATACACTGCAAGATACCCTTCTGGCACATCTAAACTTTTGGCACATTCTAAAATATAAATTACCTAAATAAATTTGAAACAAAGATACAACACCAATTTAAACATTCCACTTGTTTCAACATGGTTACAAACTTAACAACGGCTTAAAAACAAGTATTTAATTAATAGCCTTTTTTTAGGTTAAAGGTTCATTTTGGTCCTACATGTATGTCCTAATGTTCATTTTGGTCCATTATGTTTCAAAATGTTCAAATTGATCCTAAATGTTGGGAAAATGTTTCATTTTGGTCCAAACTATTCAATATGATTTGTTTTAAGTTCAAACGTGAAGAGTTTAGAGCTACGTATTGTTCTCAAATAGTACTTTAATTTATCTATCTAATTGGGACCGTCAACAAACGAGGTCAAATCAATCCTAAAAGTAAATTTCTTGTGTTTTGGTCAAACAAGCAAAGTTGATCATATCTCTCTCGTTTCAAATTCGAATACGACGAATTCAGAGCTATGAGTTCCTCTTAACAAGTCCTTTGAATTTAAAATGAGAAACGAGAGAAATATGACCAAATTCAATAATTTGAGACCAAAATGAAACATTTTACTAACATTTAGGACCAAAATGAAATATTTTGCCAACATTTAGGATCAATTTGAACATTTTGAAATATAATGGGCCAAAATGAACATTAAGACCAAAATGACCCTTTGACTTTTTTTTTATAAAAATTTAATTAATAGCCTTTGGAAACAAACAAGATGTTTCTAAATTTGTTGTAAAAAAATTAAAAATTGAAAATCTATTTAATTCTAATGTTAAATTATTTTTTTATAACCCAAAAAAAAAAACTAAAAGATTTGGCGCTTCGTCCCTTCATCCCCACATTAAGGCGCGAACCAAAAATAGAAACCCCAAAACCCTTTTACCTCAGCAAATTCTTTGTTCAAAATTAGGGTTTTCTTGGGTTTTATCTTCTCACTACAACGAGCCAATGTGCAAGGAAGAAGGTTAGACAGTTGTTGCAGTGCTCTCTCTTCTCACTGTTATTCTCTTCCTAGAGCTCCCAACTATTCCAGGTATTTCATCTATTTCTCGTTCACCCTATTTTCCAATATTCTGCTTCTGTGTGTTGCGTGTAATGATGAAATGAGCTCAAGGTTGAGAAACTTCTCATGTTTTAATTGGAACAAGAGAGAGAGAGGTGATTGACCAATATATATACCGATCTATATGATATGTATATATATATATATAGAGAGAGAGAGAGAGAGAGCTAGAATGGGGCTGGAAATTCACCGTAAATTTTTTTGGCTACCCTGCTTGAACATCTTCTTGTTGTTGTTCCTTTGGCTGGTGCTCCATTTAAATAGTATAATCCTGTAAAAAAATTCTGAAGGGGTGGGAATTTATACTGTCTGTGCTGGATTTAAGTTTATGAAGAAAATATGACTGAGTAGGAAGCATATTAAATTTGGACATGTGAGTTGAGAACATTTATTAAACCCATTTCTCCTCTTGCTCTGGTTTTACACTGCTTCCCTGTCCTCACTTCTCACTATCATGGTTCTTGTTGAGATAATGAGGGAGTATCGAAGTGAAATGTAGTTTTATTAGCAATGTGGACTCGAATATGGAATGGGCAAGGTGGGGATCGAGAGGGAACGAACTGGATTATGTCTTATATGCTTTGATAGCCATAACGATATTTGTGTTTCTTAAAAAATGTTTGTAGCAATCAGTGGTTTATTTATATTTTGGGAATGAAGATAAAGAGAGGAAGTTGATAGTTGTAAAGCTTGAAGTTAAAATGGTGAATAAGCCATCGTTCTTCCTTTGAATTCAAAACATTCTACCCTAATTTGGATGAGTTCCTCTTTAATTAACTCTTTAAAGTACCTATTTTTTGTAGCCAACATCATGAGTTCCTTTAGAGTTGACCGAATTTGGATGTATAAAAGACTTGTGCCTAGTCGAAAAGGATTGACTGAGGAGTTTATCAAAGGTGTTGATGATTTTATAGGCTTCGCATTAACGCAGGACAGTTTTGTGTCTAATGGCAAGATAAGATGTCCGTGTTCACGATGTAAAAATAGTCAATTTCTCAATTTAGATGATGTGAAGTTCCACTTATATAAGTATGGATTTGTTCCTAATTATTATCAATGGATTTCACATGGGGAACCATTTGTACCTATTAGTTCCCGAAGGTCTTATAAGCACCAAGGAAATCAAGAGAATGTTCAGAGTACACCTAGAATACAAGATGGAGATGTAAAGGTAGAAGGACAAGAAGAAAGAGATGAAATTGCAGATGAGAATGGTGCTAAAAGTGCCAATAGTTAATCTCTTATTCCTAAAGAGAAAGTTGTTGGTGCTTCGATTGAAGTAGTTAGAAGTGGTGCTAAAAGAAGACGTTATGGACTTGGACCAGAAGGCACTACTATTAAAGATGGAGTTGGTCATAAATCTAGTTTGGTGCCCACTTCAGCGCCATCTTCATCTACTCATGCTTTTGATTCTTCCAACCTCCAAGAAGTAGTGAATCAAGTGATTCAAAAAAATTAGTAGAGATGAAAGAAAAATTACATGAAGAGATACAGGTTGCCATTCAAGCTGCCATTGAGTCAATGCGTTCAGGTCAACCTCCAGTTTAGGATCAACACAACATAATTAGTATTTAGTTTAATTTTTTTTATTGTGTTGCACCCTCTTTGAATATGTTTTGGATAATACCTTGATGATGGTTTAGATAAGATCATGTTGATATTTTGGATAAGAATTTCTTAAAATATAGGATGAACTGATATACTAGAATATTGTGTTATAAGTTTATATCAATATCAAATTTATGTTTATATTGTGTTATTTATGATATTTGTGTTAATCCATCTTAGATTGTATTTTATATTTTGCATGAAGTGTGTCATAGGAAAATAGAATCATAAACATGCATGTTGCTAATAATGTTTTGTAGCTAGTTTGAAACAAATTTAGCAACAGACCAGCAACATATACACATGACAAACATAAATGATGATTATAGTGATTATATTTCAAAAATTGAAAATATTGGAAAATCGATGTAAATCATAGGGATCAATAGAGTAATCAAATATTTTCGTTATGATAATAAGTGAACTGATAGCTACTAGATGATCTTTGAGATCTTATCAAACTTTTGTGATACATGCCCCATTGAATTCAAGAGGCTTGGTCCACAAAGATCTTAGAAAATATGATCAGAACATGGAAGATTTACTCAAATGCAGTTAATGTTTTCTCTACCTTTACGAAACAAAATTATTTGGCTGAGAAGAAAATTTAAACTTTTTAGACTTTACACAAAGCTTTGATATATGAATAACAAATATTTTTAAGTAATACTATTTTGTTACTTTTAACGAATACTCTGTTTACTTGCACTATTAAGAAGAAAGCCTTTTATGACCCCAAACAAATTCTTGATTGGATCTGTAGATCATTTGGACTTATCCAAAAGGTAGAAAGTAAAGAATCACATAACTTAGTGGAAATGAAAACATTTTCATTCAGCATTTATCAAAATTTTACATGGAATGAGATTCACCAATTGTTACTCTACACATTACTTTCCTATTCTACAAAACTGTGTTGGCTAATCAGTAATCACTAATCTATGTCAGTCTCATCAAAACAATAACTTGTCAACACTGATTCAAGCGAGAAGATATATTCTCAAAGGCCTCTTCTGTGCAAGGAATCGTGAGGCCACCCATCGGATGATCATAACCGAATTCTTCCTCAGCTTGACTCAGCAAGTCTTGAAATGAAGGTTGGTTCAAGTATGTAATGGGAATTACAAACCTCTTCATCTTCTCTCCAACATAAACTGCAAGATACCCCTTTGGCACATCTAAACCTTTTGGGAGCAATATAGTTGCGTTTGCTTCTACCCACCACACGGACTCTTCCTTGCAGATTCCAGAAGCTATCAACAAGTGACTGCATGCGGCGAATCGTGAATTTTTGACTATCCACAAACGACCCAATGCAGCACTTGTACCAGAATCGTCAGTAATCCAGCGTGCGGTGATCATCAATCCTTATAACAGGCCCCCGCGCTATACGAGCGCGCGGAGGAGATTGTGGGTTGTCTCTCGGTCTTGCATTTCATCAATATCAACCTCACCTTCAGACTCACTCGATTCAATCCACTCAATTTCACGATTGTTTTCCATGTCGATTTTTCGGCGTTTGGATGGTATATGATTGATGTTGGTTTTGGGAGTAAATTTGGGAGGGTGATGAGGAGGGTGTGAAGAATGAGCATGTTTATGGCGTTTATGAGGCGGAATGTATATAGGTGATGATGCTGGTGGAGTTGTGATAGCCATGAGGTAGGGGGGATGGCCAATAAGAGCAGTGAGCGTGCGTGCTACTGCAGAGTCAGAGATCTGCCACACGAACTAGGCACTGGAGGTAAGGTATAGTTAGCAGAGATACACCAAGAAGGTTTAGCTAGGGGTGAGATATGAGAGATAGGTTGTGAAGAAACGAAATTAAGAGAGAGAGGAGCCAGATAGAGAGAATAATAGGCTATAACAAAAGGAGGAGAAGGGAAGAGAAAGGGGTTTGAGGAGATGCAGGCAATAGGTATGGATAGGAGAGAGAGAGTCGATGGGGCATCAGTTGTTAAGTAATGATTGAAGAGAAAGGCAGATGGCATAAAATGAGGTTATCGAGAGAACAAAGAGCCTAGAGGGAAATCATTTAAAAGCATCGAGAAGGCACAAGAGATAAAACTACGAAAAAGACAAACAAAAACAGACAAAAGAAAAGGAAAACAAAAAGGGAAGAGAGACAAACTCTGCTCCACGCAACGCAACAAACAGATGCGCCGGTATCAGTCCCCAATAAAATCGGATGCGTAATTAAGACTGAGGGTGGGTTCCGAAACAGGTATTATGGCGGCTATGTATGAGCTATTAATGCTAGAACTGGTAATAAATGCAGTGGAAAGACGAAAGGGTGATCGAAGATTGTGTGGAGCAAGTAATACGCAGAAGATTGAAGGCTTAATCGGATCGAGGGTTAGGATTTGGTAGGGAGATTAAACCCTAAAAAGGGTTTGGGGGGAGAACTCGGTCGCGGAACGACGAGTTTTATCACTTTTTCCTAATCACGACAAAAAAAAAAGATTAAAAAAAAAATCCCTTTAACCCACTAGCTCAACAACATTTAATTGATGAAGCAGATTTGTAAAACACAACTCTTGTTGCATTTTGCACCTTTTTCTTCCTTTATTCAGAAGTGTAGTCATCACGCAGAGGTGACGAACTTGAAGAGGAAATCTGGGCAGAATTTACGGAGAGATTGAGATGAAATCTTCAGAGTGAAACCAAGGTTGACACAAATCCAAAAATCATGCAAGGAAAAGATTTCGAAATGGAAGTCAAGATTCAAACCTAATAACTAATGATTCTTCCTTGTCAATTGTGCCTTTCGAGCATAAATTTTGGCTTTTTTTTGTTAAACTTTGGTATAGTTGACATCCTAGCAACTAAAGATCTTTCCTTATCCATTATGTATATTCAAGAAGAATTTGTGGCTCTAATCTGTTAAACTTGCGTTCGAGCTTTGTATGGTGGAGAGCCTGACTCCAATATGTCAAGTTGTACATTAGAGTTTTGTATGGTAGATAGCCTAGAAATTGATGATTCATCGTTGTCCATTGTGGTTATTTAAAGTAGAAATTGTGGCCCTTATCTGTCAAGTTTTGTGTTAGAGTTTTATATGGTTGACAGTCTGGTAATTGATGATTTTTTTTCTTGTTCTTTGTGTCTATTAATTAAAAAAGAAATTGTGGCTCCTACGTGTCAAGCTTTGCATTAGAGTGATTTTGTGTAGTTGTCAGCCTTGTAATTGATGATTCTTCCTAGTCAATTATGTCTATTCAAGCATAAATTATGGCCCATATCTATCAAGCTTAGAGTTTTTTTTTTAGTTGACAACATGGTAATTGATGATTCTTTCTTGTCCATTATGTCTGTTTAAGTATAACTTGTGACTCATATGCAAGCTTTCCATTAAAGTTTTTTGTGGCTGAAAACCTGATAATTAATGATTTTTCCTTGTCCACCATATCTATTATTTGACTAGAAATTATGACACTTAGTCTTTGAATTGCATTGTGACTGAGACCCCACGAATATCTCATGATTTTTCTTGTTGGATGGGTCTATTTGAGTAGAAATTATGAGATCAATTTGTAAAATTTTAAGACTTTGCATCATAGTTGTCAAACTTTAAATAACTTGTGATTCCTCCTTGTATGCCTTTACTATTTGAGTTAAAATCATGACATCTATTTATCAAGTTATACATTAAAGTTTTTACATGACTGTGAAGACAACATTTGGTCTCAGCCCTTTCGCTTTTTTTTTTTGGGTAAATTACACTTTGGTACCCTGTGGTTTGACCCTATTTCACTTTGGTACCCTGTGGTTTGAAACTTGACACTTTGGTACCCTGTGGTATTCTCCATTAACACTTTGGTACCCTTTGGAGCTATTTTGTAATTTTAACCATAA
>QANZ01041442.1:3024-13633 GCA_003254925.1 Chamaecrista fasciculata | reverse complement strand
TTAGTTAAAATGTCAAAAATCTCCCAAAAAGTCTTCTCTTGTGCGTTTAAGTCCTTTCCCTTTACTAAAAGGGATCAAAACATAAAGGATTAATTATAAAAGGGTCTTTAGAATTCTAATATTATAGATTTTTCTCCTTTTCATAAGATTTCTTTTGAATAGGTCCTTATTTAATTACACTTTAATCCCAAAAGTTTATGATCTTTATCAAAATAGTCCTTAGAACCTCAAAAGACAAATGAGCATCTATGATTTATCAAAAAATCCCTATATTCAACTACAATTTTCATTCTAGTACACTACAAACAAATCAAAACCCCCAAATTTTTTCGAAAATCAAGCCCCACAAATCAAAAACCCTCTCAACAACAAAATCAACATCATCAACATTATTATGCGTCATATCAACATTATTATTTAAAAATAAAAAAAAAAGTTTGTGTGTTGTCAAATAGGTCCCTGGCTTCAAATTTTATCCCATTATTTTCAATTCCCCCTCTTTTTCATCATCTTCATTCATTTTAATCCCAAATCCTCAAAATAAAATTTTAAAGTGTCCCAAAACTCTTTCTAACATTTCAATTTAGTCCTTAAAAATATTAAAATCCCTAAAACCCTAAACCCCAAGCCCTAGACCCTAAACCCTAAACCCTAAACCCTTGAAAAAGCATGAGTTGTACAATTAAAACCCTAAATCATTAATCTAAGAATCTTTTAGGGACTAAATTGAAATAAACCCTAAATTAAAGATCATCATCATCCTCATCCTTACTCTCTCTCTCTTGCTCCGTCGTCATCTTCCACTTCCTTTTCCTCCCCTGTTTTCATCATCGTTCCCCCTCATCCTCACAGCAAATCAAAGCCAAAACTAAATCAAAGTGAAAACGAATTGAATCCAAATCACAGCCAAAATGAAAACGAAATCAAAATCGCAGCCCTTATGGGAGCTCATCTCACTCGCCTATAATAACAGAACAATACAATTGATCGCATTGAAGTACCTCCCACAAGCAACTATTACACTTAAATCCTGCCCCAAAAGTTATCATAAACATTGTATCTCCTTTCTTCAACCTTTTCTTCGCTTCCATATACCCCAACACATACCACAAGCTACTCGCTGATGTGTTCCCAAAACGGTGTAGTGTCATCCTCGCTGGTTCCAAATCGTATTGGCTCAGATCCAAACTCATTTCTATTCCATCAATCACAGCTTTTCCTCCTGTGTGAAGGCAAAAATGCTTCACCCGTTTTGAAATTCAACGCCGGTTTCATAAAACCACCCGTCGACGGCGATTTCATAAATCAATACAAGACGAAGAAGAAGAGAGAGGGGAAGAGTGAGATGAGCTCCCATAACGGTGAGATCCGTGGCCGTCGCCGTTGCCGTCACCGTTACCGTCTCCGGCGCCGGCGAGAGGTTGAACAGGTGAAGAGAGAAAGAGATAGAGAGAGACACGAGACAGTGAAAAAAGGTTTTTTGTTTTTGTGTGTAAAATAAATTAAAACTCCGATGTAACTCTTCTTTATTACATTTTAGTTCTATTATAGAGAAAAAAGGTCCATAATGCAAAAAATTTAAACTTTTAGGATTTAAAAACTAATTTTATCTTTTATTTTAACAGAAAAATGGATGGAAACTGTTAGAGGGATTAACTTTGTCAAATTTTGCATAACTGGGGAACCAATATGGAACGAAAAATAACTGGGGGACCAATTTGGAACACTGAGCATAACTGGGGGACCAAAATAGGACTTTGGCCTTTATACTTTGACCTATTTGTTGAACTTAGACTTTTTATTTTAGGGTTTAGGGTTTGGTGTTTTAAGGTTTAGGGTTTAGGGTTGTTAATATTTTTGAGGAAGAAACTGAATTTCTTAGTTTTGAATTTTGATTCCTTAGGGTCTGAAGAAATTGGTTGTTGATGATGTTGATTTTGTTGTTGAGAGGGTTTTTGATTTGTGGGGGCTTGATTTTGGAAAAATTTGGGGGTTTTGATTTGTTTGTAGTGTACTTGAATGAAAATTGTAGTTGAATATAGGGATTTTTTGATAAATCATAGATGCTCATTTGTCTTTTGAGATTCTAAGGACTATTTTGATAAAGATCATAAACTTTTGGGATTAAAGTGTAATTAAATCAGGACTTATTCAAAAGAAATCTTATGAAAAGGAGAAAAATCTATAATATTAGAATTTTAAAGACCCTTTTATAATTAATTCTTTATGTTTTGATCCCTTTTAGTAAGGGGAAAGGACTTAAACGCATAAAAGAAGACTTTTTGGGAGATTTTTGACATTTTAACTAACATTTGCCGTTAAATCCTAACAGAAAAAAACCTCAGGGTACCAAATCGCTAACGGAGCAAACCACGGGGTACCACAATGCAAAAATTTTTCTTTCAGGGTACCAAAGGGGAACCGCCCCTAACCACAGGGTACCAAATTGCAATTTACCCTATAATAAATGCATGTCTGCATGTGATAAAAGGCCCATAGACCATTGATTCAAGATTTCCTACTTCAAGAGTTGGGCCGAATTTGTACTCAGATTATGCGCTCTTATCTCATCAACTTCCCTGCATGTAAAAGAAAACAAATTAATTATGGAGAAAAAAAGAAATTAATCACAAATTAATTATGGTCATAAAATTATTTTTTATTTCATTTTGATCTTTGAACTTTTACATTTGTTTCATTTTGGTTCCCAAAATGCAATTTTGTCTAGTTTTTGACATTATTTCTAATCTAAACAATTAAGATATATTATTTCTCTCTCATATGCATCATAATAAATGCGTTGATAAAGAGTTAAGGAAATTGGTTTTTAATTTTTTTAAACTTTTTTTTAGCTCTTTGCCAATTCACTTATCATAATATATATGAGAGGGATCTGGAACCTCTGCATTTGATCTCTACATTTTTTTCTGCATTTTAGAGAGATAAAGGAAGAGGTAGAGAGAGAAAGTTTCGGTCTAACAAAATAATTAATATGTGGGATTCACACTTCCTCTCTCTACTTCTTCCTTTACCCTTCTAAAATGTACAAAAAATACAGAAAATGACAATGCAGAGGATCCATTTCCATATGAGAGAGAGAAATAATTCATATTAACTGTTCAAGTTAAAGATATTGGCAAAAACTAAACTAAAGCATATTTTAGGGGCCAAAAGGAAAAAAATGTGAAATTTTGATGATCAAAATGCAACAAAAAATACATTTAGGATCAGAATGAAACTTATCCCATAATTTGAAGAGTAAAATGACTATTTGACCAAAAACATACTAAATGAGAGTTTACTGTTCTTCATGTGGAGAAAGGCCCATAGACCATTGATTCAAGATTTCCTACTCCAAGAGTTGGGCCCAATTGGTACTCATGGATTATGGGCTTTGATCTAATCAACTTCCCTTCATCTACAACAAAACAAATTAATTATGAACAAAAAACAAATTAATCACTGATTTATTTTTAAAGGAATAATAATCTTTTCTTTGATTATATACAAATTATAGTGATTTAATATGTAAGTATAGCATTAAAATGAATTTATCTTTCTTTTAAGTATGTTAATTTTAAAATTCAACTATAAATTAAAATTTGAGAGAACTTATTTTTTGGTCCTTGAGTTGTTACTGAGGCATTGATTTAGTCCATGAATCGTAAGAAAATATGAATTAGTCCCTGAATTTTACAGCATCGTAAACTTTTTGATCCCTGAATTGCAGGAAAATAAGAATCAGTCTAAATTTTACACCACCGTCAATCTTTTGATCCATGAATTGTAAGAAAATACGAATTAATTAGACCCTGAACTTTACAATACAGTCAACCTTTTAGTCCCTAAGTTGTTAACCGTTGTGGATATTTACACCACAATCAGATACGAAAAGGTTGACAGTAGTATAAAATTCAAGGACTGATTCACATTTTCCTACAATAAATTAATATGAGATAAATTAATATATGTATCCGTATCTTGTCCGATATTTGCTATTCAACAGTTACTCGAAATATCCAAAAAACTATATGAATATAAGATAGGATATCCTATTTATAAATTAGATATATCGGGTACTTTATATCCAATACCCACAAACTAAAATAAATAAATGAAATTATTTTTTATTTATAATTAAAATTTATTTCTATAATAAAAAATTAAATATAAAATGACTAAAAATGATTATATAAATTTATATAGAAATATAATTAAGTTTGATATTCGGATCCGACGAATATCGAATATTTTTTTCAGATTGATATAGATGGGTAACCTAATGATCCTAAAAAATTATCATGATTAGACTCGTTCAAAAAAAATTTTATAAAATAATTAAAAAGAACATGTAACTTTAGTTAATTTAAAGAAATTTATTTTGATTTTTATTGACTTATCTATTTTTTTAAACAGAAAACAAGTACTTTAATTTTAACCTTGATGTATAATTGTATATATGTGTAGCGATTTTTCAGTAATTTCTAATTCACTTTTGCCAAGTTCATACAGCTTTTTATTTGAAGACCTATTGCATTATTGTTGGATACCCCACTTGGTTAGATAATGAGGATCCATTTCCATATGAGAAAGAAATAATTCATATCAACTGTCTAAGTTTAAAATAATGGTAAAAACTCAACTAAAGCATATTTTAGGGGCCAAAATGAAAAAAATGTGAAATTTAGATGACTAAAATGCAACAAAAAATAAATTTAAGACCAGAATGAAACTTATCCGATAATTTGACAACCAAAATGACTATTTGACAAAAACATACTAACAAAATAAGAGTTTACTGTTGTTCATGTGGAGAAAGGCCCATAGACCATTGATTCAAGATTTCCTACTCCAAGAGTTGGGCCGTATTGGGTACTCATGGATGCCTTTGATCTAATCAACTTCCCTTCATCTACAACAAAACAAATTAATTAGGGACAAAAAACAAATTAATCACTGATTTATTTTTAAAGGAATAATAATCTTTTCTTTGATTATATACAAATTATAGTCATTTAATATGTAAGTATAGCATTAAAATGAATTTATCTTTCTTTTAATTTTAAAATTCAACTATAAATTAAAATTTGAGAGAACTTAATTTTTGGTCCTTGAATTGTTACTGAATCATCGATTTAGTCCTTAAATTGTAGGAAAATATGAATCAGTCCTTGAATTTTACATCATCGTAAACTTATTGATCCCTGAATTGCATGAAAATAAGAATAAGTATGAATTTTACACCACCGTCAACCTTTTGGTCTATGAATTATAAGATAATACGAATCAGTCCCTGAAATTTACACTACAGTCAACCTTTTAGTCCCTAATTTGTTAACCGTTGTGGATATTTACACCACAGTCAAGGACCAAAAGATTGACAATAGTGTAAAATTCATGGACTGATCCATATTTTCCTACAATAAATTAATATCTGTATCTGTATCCTATCCGATATTTGTTATCTAACGGGTACTCAAAATATAAAAAAAATATGAATATAGAATAGGATATCCTATTTATAAATTGGATATATCGGGTACTTTATATCCAGTACTCACAAACTAAAATAAATAAATGAAGTTATTTTTTATTTCTAATTTAAATTTCTTTTCTTAGATAAAAATTTAAATATAAAATAAAAAAAATAATTATATAAAAAATATATAGAAATATAATTAAATCTGATATTCAGACGATATCCCATAATTTTTTCAGATTGATATAGATGGGTAACCTAATGACCCTACAAAATTATCATCCTTAGTTACAAATCATGATAAGACTAGTTCAACAAAATTTTATAAAATAATTAAAAAGAACATGTAACTTTAGTTAATTTAAATAAATTTATTTTAACCAAGCTTTATTGGTCTAGTGGTTAGCTCACTAGGTCGCTTAAGCAAGTGTCGGGGGTTCGATCCTCACCTTGTGTATGCAGTAACCAATTGGCCAGCGGCAAACCCTTAAATGGAGCTCCGATCCGCGGAGGATTAGTCCTTAGCCCATCGAACTAGGGGATACCAACCAAAAAAAAATTTATTTTGATTTNAAAAAAAAAAAAAAAAACAAAACCACGATAAGTAAAGGCTATTTATCATTATTTTTTGGCCAATAGCAAAGGGTTTTCTTAATTACTTCATTTTAGTAACAAGATAAATAATGTAGGGTTTTTTTTTCCAGTGAATTTTTAATACACCTTTACTAAAGTTTTAAAACTTTAATCGGGACTAATTAAGACCCAGAAATTGGTATTATCTCTAATCAAAATGATTAAGTAGAATAATGTTATAAAAAAATTAATTATTTCTATATATATATATGAACTTCATATACAATTTCCCTTACAAAATAAAAATAATAGAAAAATTATTTAAGATTATCATTATATTTTTAAATTAGAAAAACTGAAAAAAAATGTTTGGTATATATAAGTGATCTTTATTCTAATGTTTTAAAAATTGTCGGTGAGCGAATTGAGAAGACCCTTGTATCACATGTTAATTGATTCAATCAGTTAGATCGAGTGTTGATTGGAGATACTTTCTATCAATATCAAGGTTATTAGAACCGGACCGGACATTGAACCGGCCGAGGGAGGGGTTCAAGGTTCAATGGTCCAACCAGGGTTCAACCGGGGTCGGACCGTTCATTAAATAAATAAATTAATAAATAATATACACATAATCACATACACATACATATGAATACTCCAAAGTCCAAACACACCCACGGATCAGAAAAAAGCTCATTACACAAACAAATACCCAGTAAATCACATAATCACATACATATGATTCATATGATATGAATACTCCAAAGTCCAAAATCCAAACACACCCACGGATCAGAGAAAACACACCCACGGATTAGAAAAAAGGAAAAATTATAATACCTGCGGCGAAGAGGAAGATTGAGACGGCGCAGCGGATCCCAAATAACTGCGGCGAAGAGGAAGATTGAGACGGCGAACACGACGACGGCGAACCCAGACGACGGCGAAGATTGAGAAGGAACACGACGACGACGAAGTGGCGAACACGACGACGGCGAAGGAAGTGGCTCCTGGCTGGCTGTTCGAAAAGGCAGAATTTCGCTGAAGAAGGGGAAGGAACTAAGCGGCTAAGTGTAAACAAACCCTAAAAAAGCATAAACCGATTTTTTTTTTTTTTAAAATCAGATCCAAAACGACGTCGTTTTGGGCAAGTGAAGGCAAAAAAAAATAAAAAATGCTGAACCGCCGGTTCTTACCGGTTTTGGCGGTTCAGGCCCGGTTCGGCCGGTTCTCTGCACAGCCGGAATCTGCTCCAACTCGGACCGGACTGGGACCGAGTCGCGGTCGGACCGGCCGGTCCGGTTCTGATAAGCTTGGTTACAAGCAATAATTTTGAAAAAAATAATAAATTATTCTATTCTATTCATTTTATTATATATATCTTTTAAATCAAATTAATAAATTTTTCTTTATTTTTTTCATTAAAACTCCTAAATAATATATCTCCTCAAGACATTCCACTCTATATCATTTCATTTTAATAACCATCACTTCATTCCATTGATCCTCTCTTAAACTCCCAATTAATTGATTAATCAATTATACACTATATATTAATTATTGGAGTGGCTATATATATGTAGCCTAAAATCTTAAATTTGGATAGAAGGAAAAAAATCCCAAACAATATATTGGTTATAGTTGTAACATAAACACGTGCATGATTACTAAGGGCTGTTTGGTTCATGAAAATATTTTCTATTTTCATTTTTTAAAAATTGTTTTCATTTTCAAATTTCCAATATTTAGAGAATGTGTTTGGTTTGCAAAGTCAAAATATAATTTTGAAAAATGAAAAATATGAAAATGTGTTTGGTTTGTAAATTTTGAAAAACTAAAAATAATGAAATCCATATCCTCTCTGGGGGTAATTAAGAGGAATTAAAATCTCAACAAATAATATACTACTCCCTCCGGTTTTAAATATTTGTTTTTTGGAGAGCATTTTTATTCTAAAATATATAATGTTTTACAAATTCAAAAGAACATTAATTATTTTTTTTCCATTCTATTTCTATTAAATATAGTAGAGTCATAAATGAATAAACATTTCTCAAGTATAGGGTTAGTTTAGTCTTTTTATCTCATTTTTCTCTTCATTTTAGGTGAACTAGTCATTTTGGTCCGTGTGTATTTACCTTAAACATCAGATATATAGAACTGGAGAGAGTAATAATTAAGGGAACTACAACAAATAAATGATTAAATAAAAATTATATGACCTTCAAAATAGTACAGTACTTCATCATTACACCCGATCGATAATTGTAATTGAGAGTACATATTTTTTTATATATATATTTCAAAGATGGAATGGAGTTAGGAGCAAAGATGCAATGTAACCCTTAGTTGATCCTTGAGAGTTTGTATAGCCATCTGCATCACTGTAGAGAACATCCATCACACGAGACAAATTCAGAATTCATATGAGCAAAGGTTTTGCAAATTGTGTAGAGTGAAGCCATTCCTCATTTATATCCTTCCATGCACTCACAACTTCCTTCCTAAGCTCATCAATGGCCTCTCGTTTTGTCACCCCATGGTGCTTCATGTAGCACTCTATAGCTGAAGCTACATGCTCTCTCTTTTGCTCAAACTAACAAAAATATATACATACAGATCATAAATGAATTAACTTAGTAAATAAAAAGGGAATAATCTAGGAGGCAAGTATTTGTATGATTTTGAAATAAAGTTCACTATTATGATTGGTCATGTAAAATCTTTTTGATGTTAATGATGAACTTAATAAAACCCATAATTTGATAGTGTTTTACTATAGATAGTTTAGAGCTCTCAAAAATTGTATTTTTTTATTCTATCTCTCACTTCTGCCTGTTATTATATCTACTCATACAAAGAAAAAAAAAAGAATAGACGTAGAAAAAAAAAATTAAATCTACGGTCCCTTAATTTTCACACTTCCATTGATTCGGTCTCCGAATAATGAAAATTCATTATTTAATCCTTATATAATTAATTACAAATGTCAACTAGTTAGTTTTGAAGCTTTTCTTTGTTAATTAAACTAATGATATGATTGTTAAATGCACATGTGTTACCACTAAATGACACATATTAATGTTAAATGTAAGAAAATTAAAAAAAAAGTGAAAAGAATGACCACAATAAGTCTTAGTCTCAGTCTTTGTTACTTCACCTAATAACATTTGCAGTTGCAACAACGTAGGGTTCAAAAATACTATCACAACTCATTTTCATCTTTTTTTTCCTCGTCTCTCTCTCCAAATATGAGTTGTAAATATGGGAAGAACGGTCAGAATGTGAGTCTCAATCAAAATCCCATCAATTTTACCAATCTAAAGCTAGTGGAAACAATGATACTTCAATTTAGGTTTATGATTAAGTTTTTAGCTAATTAGGTTGCTACAATCACATTTAAGGAAATCATATTAGCAATATAACATTCATGTCATCTTGTTAACTAACGAATAACATTTGATGGAGTAAATAGTCTACGATTGTAAGAAAATCAAGGACTGAGTCATCTATTTCAATTTTTTAGAAACTCAATCTATCATTGACTCAGTAAAAATTAAATGATCAAAGTGTAAGTTTTCTAAAACAAATGAATCATTTGAGAGCTTTACTATTATATATAGCTCTTCCTAGCAAAACCCAATTTAATATTATACTAGTTAATTAATTAGTACCTCGTGTGACACAATGTCATCCATGAGCCTAGCAATAATGGTTGAAGCTCTAATGATTTTGGGGTCATTTATTATCCATTGGAAGGCTTTTTGAGTAGCAAAACATTCCATGCCAATGAATGATGTGATTGCCACCATACGATAGCCACTAGAGATTTGTGCATTTCCCATGTACTCCTCCATGGTTGGTGTGTAATCACTATTCAGCCATTTGGCCTCGGGCTCCCACCAATTTTTTCATCTGTGGATGGCACGTGCCATGCATGTGCATGACAATTGGATCAAACAAGTGCAAAATGAGAAATCACAAGCTCAGGCAAAATACAGAAGTAGATCTCTTGTAATGCACTATAGATATAGTACTGAAAAAGAAACAGTTAAAGAGAAAAAGTGTCAGAGGTATTGGTCTCGCTGACACTTTCTCTTTCGAATTAATCATTACTCTCAGCACTATACCTATAGTGCACTACAAGAAATCCTCTCTTAGAAAAATACAAGTATAAGAGTAATGGGCTTTAATTACTTCATCTTTGGCATATTGTACACCGAATGCTCTTTCTTCTTTGATCATGTCTTTTTCGATTTCGTCATAAATATCCTGTTGGAGATTGTGCCCTAGGGCCAATCATTTTATTTGATAAATATGTTGTGAACATATTATTAATTTATGGAAGATAAATTAATGTGTTGTCATATCATTCGCATGTTTACTATGATGACGTCCATGATTAATTATGAGATAATTAATCTAAAATTGTCCCTGGTCGATTATTTTTGTGGGAGCAAAAATGAACTAAGACCAGCATGACCTCGGTGCATGAGATGCACGCACTAGATGCTGGGACGAGAGTCATGGTGCAATTACGTAAGGTGGTTACGA